>VXBH01001552.1:16910-59263 GCA_013400035.1 Rynchops niger | reverse complement strand
GGGGGCGCGGGGGGTCCGCGCCGCGCCCCGCTCTGCCCCGCCGCGGCAGCGGGGAGGACCATGCGGCCGCCGACCAGCATCGACCCGGGCTCCGTGTGGGCGCAGCGCCTCCAGCAGCTGGAGCGGCGGTTGCGAGTGAGCCCCGCGCCGCGGCGGCGGGAAGGGAGGGGAGGGGACGGGAGGCGAGGGGCGGGCAGTGGGGAGGGGGCCGGCCCGGCCCAGAGGTTCGGCCCGCCGCGCCCTCCCCTCTTCTGCCCCTTGCTGTCAAAAGTATGTTTCTAGGCTTAAAATTAAGGGGAGAATCCTAAATACAGCAGCCTGTCCGTACCTAAAGGGGACCTATAGGAGGGATGGGGAGGGACTCTTTATCAGGGAGTGTAGTGATAGGACAAGGGGTAATGGTTTTAAACTGAATCTAGATTAGATATTAGGAAGAAATTCTTTACTGTGAGGGTGGTGAGACACAGGAATAGGTTGCCCTGTTCCAGTTGTGGATGGAGTTCCAGGAGGAGTTGTGGATGCCCCATCCCTGGAGGTGTTCAAGGCCAGGCTGGATGGGGCTTTGAGCAGCCTGGTCTAGTGGGAGGTGTCCCTGCCCATGGCAGGGGGGTTGGAATGAGGTGGTCTTTAAGGTCCCTTCCAACCCAACCATTCTATGGCTTGGCAGACAGATCTGGTGTCGGGGAGAGGCTGCTTTTGCCTGTGACTGGTTTAGAAATGGGGTGTCTGAGCTCTGATAAGTCTCCCCAGCCCCGCCGCGGGGCAGGATGGGCGACCGGCTGATTGGGAAGGCAGCG
Source organism: Rynchops niger (assembly GCA_013400035.1). Taxonomy (NCBI): domain Eukaryota; kingdom Metazoa; phylum Chordata; class Aves; order Charadriiformes; family Laridae; genus Rynchops; species Rynchops niger. The sequence continues at coordinate 58,466 of VXBH01001552.1, read as the reverse complement.
TCCCTGCGGAGGAATGGTCTTTCTGCGACGCCATCGAAGATCTCTTAACAGTGCAGCCTTGGAAATGGGAATTCATGTGGTTATTTATAAATAAATAAACTAGCACTTCTCTAACAACCTAGAAAACGTCAGGAGATGGTTTTATAAAGCAAAAGCAGTTAAAATGTTGAACATAGGCATTTCCACATAAGCAGGCAAAGTGACAGAAAGTATAGGTAATCATGGAATATTAGGAGTTTATCCTAATTTTTATGTGCTTGTAGGCAAATATTGTGCTGAGGAGATTGGAGGTAGGTAGCCCTTTGATTTTGGAAAGCAGAGAAACAGAGGAATGTAATAAAAGTATTATAACGAAATAGCGTTCATCAGACTCACTTAGTTTTTACTTTTCTGATTTTGGGTGGGTTTTTTCCTTAGACCAAAGAAGAAAAAATAGTTGTCCTGGAAACTGAAAATGCTGCTCTTCATCTAAAGCTTGCAGAGGTAACTATTGTTTGTTTTTCCAAATAGAATTCTTAGGAAAATAGAGAAAAAGGACACTGAAATCTGCCTTCTTATTTTCAAGTTTTGCACTCTTTACCTGTTGGGGAAATCCATTGAAGGGATTAAGGCTCAATGTTTCTCTTTTGTTTGTTTGATCAGCAATAACGATAGACTGATTAAGTAGCTAGAAACTGACGTACATTTAAATAATTGCTATTGTTTTAAATTTGCAAAAGTGAACTGAGGGAACAACTCTGTGAGCATTAAATACGGAATATTGCTTTCCGCTTGCAGGGAAAATGTTTGCCTAGAAGACAAGGGGAGATTTTTGAAGGAATACTTCTTAGGCATAATCAGGATGATCCTTTAAAAAGCACTACTCATAGAGTGCAGAAAAGACATTTCGAGTGAACATACCAAAGGTGCACTATGGCATGTCTTCATAGCACTAGTGTTGAACTTGTCTAGAAAAAGCGAGGTACTGTTGCAGAAGCCGGTCACAGAGTATATAGCAACAACTGGATGCCGTCATTTCCTCATATCCTTCTACAGAAGGATAAGTTGTTCCTGGACCATTATCGAAACAAGAAGCAGCCTGTGATAATGTTTGGGGTCTTCAAAGGTAGGGTTTCAGAAAATTACAGAATTGTGAATGTTGATCTACACCGCTAGAGTAGAGCTGGCTGTGAGTATTAGTTGTGATAGAGACTGTTGGCCAAGAGTTTTTAATCAGGGCTGAAACGCTAAATGGTTGGCTGACCTCAGGAAAGCCATTTGCCCACCCTGTGGGTTTGTTAACACCTGTCGATAAAAGTAGGTTTAAAATTTTTAAAAGCCTGACTAGAAGCAGATAGTACATCTGAAATGAGTTTTGCTAGGTATACAGAAGAATACTGTAATTAATTCCGAGAAAATATTTCTATTGTTTTTGTTCGGCTTTATAATAAGTATCAAAAGTCTTAAGTATTTCAGCTGTTTTGGTGGTGGTTTGTTTTTTTTTTAACTCTCACAAACACATGAAAGAAGTCATTTTAGTCAATAAGGTGCATCAGATGTAGGAAGTAATTATCTGAGTATTAGATAATGAAGCCTTGTTTTCCAAATACAGCACTGTTTCATTTTATTGCAAAATGTGCTGGAAGATACGAGCACCTACAGACACATGAGGAGTGTGGCGGTGTTACCACCATCAGTCAGAAACAACGTCAAATGATTTGTGGAAATACTTTGCAATTAACCTTGCACTGATGTTTCTATTCAGATGGTTATTTAATTACACTTAAAAGACTTTTGCTTCTCCTTGGTTAATTTGCCCCAGCAATCTGAAAAGGTGAGCTAAACTAACATGAAATAGTTTTACCTTAATTGAAGAGTCTCTATTAAAAAGAATACTGATTTTCATTAGATTAACTTAAGGTTGTGTAATGTTGTGCCATATCTCCCACTATTTTACCAGCTATGCTGGTGAAAAAAGCGACTGCCCTCGGCTATCAGTCACTGACCCTTCAGATCTGCTGGCAGAGCTGCCTGAATGATTGAGCTTTAACAGGTTGTCACAGTGACCAGGGTTAACAGAGGTCTCATTCTTAACTTGTAAAAGCTAATTGGATTCATTTTGGCTGGAGTGAGTGAGCAAGCTTTGGAGACAAACTTATGAGGATAGCCACGAATTAGGATTTGCAATGTAAATATTTGTCTCTAGGTTTCATCAGTCTAATAAAAATGTTATCTCTTGTTATACACCTTCCCTTGCTTATATCCTTAAGACAGTCGTGAATATCAGCACTGCCACTGTTTTTTTGCAGCCCAGTATATTATTATCCTAGCAGCATATTGTAAGGGTTGTTCTTGAACATAGGAAGTCAGATTCTTTTTCAGTAGACTTGCTTTTGCCTACGGAAATGTTCTTATCTACCTGCATGCCCCTTTTGTTTGTAGTCCTTGAGGTCCCGATCCTGCTGTCTTCCACACATAAAGCCAAGTCGGCCAGAATGTATCCAATTGCAGAACTGAGATTTCACTTTGGAGAAGACTATTAAGTATCTCAGTTTCACTTCTGTTTGTAATAAAGCTGACTATAAAAAGTTTTATGGTCAGTTTTTGCTTCTCATGCATGAGCACAAATTTGCAAGTTCTGGCATACAAAAAATTCTGATGAGAGCTAGAACTGTTATAATGGAGAAAACCTCAAAACCAAGGCAGCCTTTGCAATAAAGATAAACTTGATAGTGGAAGCAATGAGAGGTTGGCTGCAATGAAAGTAGAATTGACAATTCCACTTTTGCTGTCCATGTTGAGAAAAATGGGGGAGTTGGGGGAAACCTGTACAGACGGTAGAAAACGTACTAGATGTTAAAAGTAGGTTTTAACTAGTTTAAGCTTATTTAACGATAAGGCTTGAGTACTGCAATTGCTTGTATATATGCTTAACTTTTCACATGTGATTAGAGATACTAATTCTGGTGATCTACTTGTATGCATTTTTGTCAAGGATGTTTGTAAATATTGCATCTGAGTAACATGAGTCTTGAAAATCCTCACAGTGAAAGAACACATGAACACATAGCATCGGTCTCAATTTCTGGGAACTTAAAGCCTGTAACAAAAACACGAGAGTTCTTTTCAAATGATCTCTCCCTGCTATTTCTTTTCCATGTAAGAACGTTTTATATTAGTGTTAAGGTGTTGTATAGCTGTGCAGGACCTCAGGTTACATTTGTAAATAGAAGATGCGTGCTTTGTGCAGGTGAAGAAGCCTTCACAAAGGCTTCACGTGAAAAGGTTGGTTTAAATTAAGTGAAATACTTCTCTTGGAAAATATAATCTTTTTTTATTCTGACAGCTCCAGGACATTGTGGTGTTGTTCTTGCAATGTCATTTGTAGTTAAACTGCAATTAAATGTTTCCTTTTTACCTATTGTTATCAGATGATTGGAATTAAGTCAAACCCTTTATGTGAGTAGATTTAGCTCTTCCATGTTTTTGTACTCTTCTGTGCTTTGTTAGTTTAAATACCAGGAAACTGCAGTCACATAATTTATGGCCTGAATAAAGTAGTAACTAAGCCTGTGCTAGAGACAAATGCATTTCAAAAATAAGGAAAGAGGCTATTAGTACCGGTTAAGGAATGACAGATGTCAACAGGTTGCAAGGGAAAGTAGGTGGAGAAGTTGCAGCTCATTTTACACACCAAGACTGTCAGTAAATGATTAAAAAGCAGTTTTTAATATAATACAGATTCTGTTATATTGCAGAATTTCACATGTATTCTACAAGGATGTCTCTTTTGTGTTCTTGCCTGTAAATATTTAAAGTTGCACTATTTCTATTTTCCTTTTGATTTCAACATCTCTAAAAAAAAATTGGCCATAAAAATTGGTTTTGCATAATAGGTAATTTTAGATTATTAGAAATCATTCTTTTCCACATCCTTTAAAAATTGCTTTGATTGCTTTGATCTCTGAAGACCTAGCTTAGTGCTTTATAGGTACTGTTTTGCACTATTGCAGGTCTCCTGAATGTAATGCTGTTGGTGTTGGCAGGAAGATAGAGTAGTTGGGGGCTGTGTATTACTAGCTCCTTCAGGACTTTAGCAGTTAACACGTGTATGTGTGTCCTCGTTCTGTTTCATGTCCTTTCAGAGAGCTTTCTACATTAAATGTAGCTATAGGAGGACACTTCACCAGTCCTTTTCCCTAACTGAAGGCAAGTTTTAACCATTTAGATCCACCTTAAACATAAGTAAGGTGTGTTAGGTACTGCAAAAGCATTGTAGTAATCTGATGCTGAGGTTTACCACCCTAAGGAAGTAGAATATTATGATGTTAGCCAGTTACCTCGAGATGATCCTTCATGTGACTCAGAAGGAGGTAAAAGCAAAGAAATTATGTATTTACAACATCACATGTAATCAGATAGTCGAGTTACAAATGTTTACAGGGATGAAGGGGACAGGATGCAACAGAAAACATCTACGCTTTAAAGTGATTTTTTAGGTTAGTTTTGTTTTGTTTTTTGTTTTTTTTTTTAACAGTATCAAGGGTTTGCTAGAAGAAGCACTAATGAAGTATTGCAGCTCTACTCTGCTCATGGCCAGCAGCAAAAATTGCAGAGGAGTTCTGTTGTAACCCAGCTCCGTGGATCAATAAAGGTAAAGGTCTTTAGTGGTTATGCAGGCATAATCCATGCCCTAAACACTTACATGTTATCAAATATAGTAAAACCCAGAAAATGGTCACATGTGAACTTGATCAATGGCTTTATTATATTCACTGCAGTGCTTACAGGGAAGTGTAGCAATGCCCGAGTTAGCTTAAAATTTATAGTGGTTTTGCTGCAATAGGCTGCAAAGTCACTGGAGAAACTGGTCAAAGTGGCTGCTTCTGAGCTCCAGGATATTATGTATAGGCTGCTGTCAATACCTGTAATCAAAACCTTGCAATCCCTGATTTGACTATCATGCAGACATCCTCTAAAAAAAAAAGTACTTATTCCTTAAATTACTCCATAGAATCATAGAATAGTTTGGGTTGTAAGGGACCTTTAAAGGTCCTCAAGTCCAACCCCCCAGTCAGGTTGCTCTGAGCCCCATCCAACCTGACCTTGAATGTTTCCAGGGATGGGGCATCTACTACCTTTCTGGGCAACCTGTGCCAGTGTTTCACCACTCTCATTGTAAAAAATTTTTTCCTTATACGTAGTCTGAATCCACCCTCTTTTAGTTGAAAACCATTACCCCTTGTCCTGTTGCGACAGGCGTGCTAAAAAGTTTGTCCTTTTAGGGACACTAACAAATGTCAGCTTTGCTCACGGCAGCACTGAATGCCTGCATAAAATGACTGAAAAGTATGTCAGGAAAGAAATCTGATTCTTAACAGGCAGAAGGATGTAGCTTAATTGTAGCATTAGTTGGACTAGATGATGGTTGTAGGTCCCTTCCAATGGAACTGTTCTGTTCTATTCTAATTACAGTGATTCTGCTCAGTAAATTTTGCAGTGGTATCTTAAATTTTAGGTTAACTAGAATGGCAGAACAGTTTGTGATGCAATACCAGTGGATTAAGATGGTTTACTATCAGAGATCAACGAAAGTTAGGAGAGAGCAAAGCTCTCCAAATAGAAGTCTAGACTGACGGTAATCCTATACCTGTAATAAAAAAAAACATAAACATTTCTTCCCAGTTATATTCTGTGGGTTTTGAGAGTGAGAAATGCAGTGATTTTTCTCTCTTTAGTTTAGTTTACTGTTTTATCATTTAAACTAGTCAATTAATTCAAGGTCAGTACCACAGTTGGAAAAATAAAATGTCACATACTATGTGTCACTTTGTGCCAGGCTCACTAATGAGACATCACAGTGCTCCTGCGAGATAAGGTATTGTTAAATCATTTTACAGATTGCTTTACATGTTTGTTCCAAGACTTAGATGTCAAGAAGTCTACTAATCCTAAAATCAGGTCAATTTGATTTTACTTTATTTGGACTTTTAAGTGACTATAAGGTGCTCTTGTAAATGTTTAAGTCTTATCATATATGTTATGCTGAGTTACATCCATAATACAAATAATTTTCTGAACGATTATGGTTTCTTATCTTTTCAAAATACATCTTTTCTCTTAGGAAGGCATAGAACTGGCTTATTTAAGAAATTACTTAGAGTGAAGCTTAGCAAATACCTTCTGATCAAAGTGTGGAGAATGAATGGAGTAAGGGATATATGTATCACAATTTTTCATTGCTAATTCTGGATATGTCTTATAAGTGGACAGAACACGCACACATGCTTATTTTTGTTTGATTAAATAAGAAAGATACTTTCTTATACCTGAAGCTATGTTACGGTTGAAGTACATACCTTAAGATGGTAAGGATCCACAAAGTCTCGCTGAAGTCTTTAGGAAATTACATTGCTAAATATCTTGCGGGATCCTTCTCTAAACATGGTGAAAGATGTGCTCCCAAAGACTTCTTTCACCAAGTAGAGGGATCTTCCTGACTATGATATCTCACTGTAATTATTTGTGTTGTGGTTATATTGATGCTTCCTTAACTGCCGTTTTGTGTCTTTATAACGGATTTTTTCATCTTGCTGAGAAGAGGCTTAAGCAAGACCTGAAGAGCCTCCGTTCATTTGCTCTTGAGCTTTCAAAAGATTTTCAGCGTCAAAGCAAGACTTATCTTTACCAAGTTTTGACAGCAGTCCAAGAGATACAGCTGCAAAATGAAGCATTGCAAAGTAAGGCTTCACTGTACGCCCATTTTAAACATGTAACATCAACAATGTCATCATTAAGTGTTAGTAACATTGAAAGATTGCGTTTGATTTTTGAGAAATGTGTCCCTGAAATTGTAGCATTTGTTTTTTGTTTGATATTAGATCATCAGGGAGTTCTGAAGCGTTAGAATGAGTGCAAGTAACTGCAGAGGTTATGACTGATCATTTGGATTTAGCTTTTGTGCTGAATGCAGCTGCTACTAGGCTGCTGAGTTGTCTCAGCTGTAACATTTTTAATCTGAAGTTCTCAGGCTTGTTACCTTGACTATTTTAGAACAGTTGAATAACGAATGTGTTGCTTTAGCTGAAATTTGTCTGCTTTTGACTGTACCAGAAAAGGACTCAGGTGATTTCAGAGATTTCTGAAAATACTGTCTGTAATTAGGACAGAATGGATTTTGAATATTTCTGTGCGTTTACAGACAAAATTTTACTTCCAGATCAAAATCAGTTCCACTCGCTAGACTGTAGATAATAATACCATATGTACTACTGTTTCGGAATTCAGGTCCTTGTTCGTGTGTACAAAGCAGACCCTGCAGTGGAGGGGCGCTCTCTGCCCTCATCACTGAGTTCTAAGTGCATTGGTCCTACACCTGGATCTCTGCGTCTGCTTCCAATGTCCTTGATTCTGATGGAGCTCCTACCAGGCCTGGCACATATGGAGCTTAAATTGTTTGAAGCTTAGCAGCCTGATGAACTAACAACAAATACACAGATTTGTAATCACTCCCTGGGTGATGCTCTGATATCCATGTGTTGCCATATAAAAAGGAACTTTTTTCTCCTGCATTACTTTTTGATTGAAATATTTAATTTTGGGACTGATTTGATTCTCATGGGACTACTCATGTCAATAGCAACAAACTGCATTCTCAGTGATAGGTGTTTGCAGAACTTGTCCCTGTATGTTATGTACTAAGTTATCATTAGAATTTATTTGATTACTGTATTACCCATGTAGAGAAAATGCTTAATCAAGTTGTCTTTAAAATAGAAGAAAACAAAGTGGAAAATTGACCCTAGATAAAGGTGAATGTTCCTCTTATCGAAGCAGGGGTATGTATGTATGAACAGATAGGTTAGATTCAGCACTTGAGCTGTTGTGGTGTAAATATTCCTTATGAGGCCTTGAAAATTCCCATTGTCAGTTCTCAATTTGTACTTCGTGGTGCATTGTTCTGTGAAATCATAACCAGGAGAAACTTCCTTGCCTATAACAAAATAGTGTATTGGTACTTACGTGCATGAGTTATGTTTTTACTTTGGCCACTTTTCAGTTCTCTGTCAAATGTTTTAGATGGAAATTCTATTGTTAAGGTTAAATATGACAGTCAGAATTGCCATCCTTAAATTACATATAATCTTTTGTAAACAGAAAGCCCAAAGTATGTATTCTGGAGACAATATATGTTAATCAATTTAATCCTAAAATAGAGATTAAAAGTGTGGGAAAGAATTATAGAAGAAACATTGATTTCAAGGCTGTACTTGATGTGCACCAAACTAAAACTTCCCTGTAATAACTGAGTAGTCCCTTGCTTAGAAAAAATTGCTTAGAAATGCAATTGCCATCTTTCCCACTGAAATTTAAATAGCAGTAATTCATAAAAGACCGAAGTGCCCATCATTCTTTTGTTATAGGCCTGTTTCGCTGATAAACAAAGCTGCTATCATTTTCGCAAAAAATACTACCCAGCTGACTGCAAATGATACTACTGAGGCAGATGCAGTAATTCAGCAGATTTCTGGAAGGGTAGGAATTTCTAAAAATTTGAGGTTACTTTAGATTGATTTACCATGCAGGTATTATCAGAAAGAGGAAACGACAGTATCTGTGCATGCAGAACATGTTTTCAGGGAGGGGACACCACTGTTCTCACTGCTTGGCAAAGTGGCGAGTACTAAGGAGACAAATCTGTCCAAGTGAATATGTGACAGAGGAGTTGCTGCAGGCTACTGACATATTTTGTGAAAGCTGCTGCAGCCCAGTGACTGAGGTATCCTTTGTGGTTCCAGGACACTTTCTCCCTGGGGTGGAGAAGAGGAAAAATTGCGTAAGGAGCTGATTTCCCACTTTGTCCATATGCTAGCACTTAAATGCCGTACTCCTCTTGGAGAAAGCTGAGCTGTACTGATCACTGTACTGATGACTTGCACTTGTGGAATGTGGATTACCATAATCTTTTACCCTCAACTCGACAGCAGAGTCTCACCAGCTCAGTTGCCTTTGGAAAGCCTTTCCTTCTTAGTGTAGAGTAGAGAAGGAGGAGAGGGACCTTGATGACAGAAGTATTGTAGCAGCCCAAAGCATAATGTTATATAGCTCAGGATATAAAACACAGCTGAATTCGAAAGAAGTTTTGGAATGAAGTCGATTACATCATAGCTGCTTATGCTAGAAGGCATGGTCAGGTTGACCTCCTTTTTAAAATGGAATCTAGTGTGGAAAGAAACATTACAAACCCCAGGGAACTATGGGGACAGCTACACATCCATATCTGTGGTAGGCTGTGGCTGTGCTAGGTTATGCTGCTCCTGTTGTTCATGTCCCCGTCATAGACCTTTCTGTTATGCTGGTGTAACTGTTGGTGTAACCGCACACAAAACAGATTGGGGAGCTGATCAGGACAGAAATTACTCTGCAAGAAGGACTGCTTTTAGACCTCCACCTGACTGTGGAAGCAGTTGTGGAAGCACAGCAGAAAGTCTGGTGCAGCACTGAATGGAAGGGAATGAAAAGCTCCTTAACCAGGACTGTCAATTAAAGAAACATTACAATCCTGAACACGTTTTCAAGCAATCACTCTTCTACAGCTGTTAGTCTGGTTATTGATGAAGATCGTAACTGTGCTCAGTGACATTTAAACAGAAAAATCAGCATTCACAGCTCCTAGAAAGTTTCTGTTTAGGTTGATGAGATGAGCACGAGGGAAAGGGATGTCTGTAACAGTTGCAGGCATGTACTAACTACTTCTGTGGAATAATGAAGAGTGTGTTATTAGTATTTTAAAAAACAGAAGAAGTTTTTCTGTGCGGCATATAAAGCTTTACAGAAGATAGACATTAAAACTGATGGTTCACTTTTACAAATATCAATATACAGTCGCCTAAATGCAACAACTTGATTCATTTCCTAGAGACTGCAGTCCTCCGCCTGTCTGCTCAAAAGCCCTGGTATCAAATTAGGATGCCCCAAGGTTGATTTCTGTTTTCACAGTCATCTTCACCATAGGAGGGCTAGTTAGAAAAAAAAAAAAAAAAATTGAGTAATTAGGGCCTAAGTTAACTGAAACTAGATTTATAATGTCCAGTAGGCTTCATGGAGTCTTCATGAAGAGACCACTTAAATATTGAAACAAATTAGTAATTTATTTTTTTCTTTCAAGACTGGAAGAATGGAAGAGTACCCTTAGCACATGTTGCTTTACTGCTTATTCCAGAGACTTCAAGAACTGAAGGAAATTTATAAATGAAGATACTTAATATGCAGACCACTTAAATAATAAATGGATTCCAACCTCATATTTTGAAAAATACTGTATGATTAGGGGTCAGTGACTTTAAGAGTTGTTTTTAACAATTTATTGTAACATACTTGCCTGTAATTCTCCAAACCAAGACATACTAGTGTTACTCCACATACAGGATGCAAGAAAGGGATTTTTCTTAGTGAAACTCCTAGACTTTGATTCCTCAACTATTAACAGTGTTTCCCCTGCATGCATGCACTTGTGGAGGAACATTATGAGTTGGAGGTGAACAGCGTGGGTATTACAAAAATAAGATCTTAGAAATCTCTAGTGTAGACAAATGTCCCTTGAAGTTACCTGATTTTTAGTCTATAGCAGAGAGCTTACATCATATATATGACATACTGAGACTTTAAGTCTGTTCCTTTCTTTGTAAGGTAACACATACTGAGGCTGGTGGCCATCCTGCTAATTTGGCTCTTAGACCATGGTTTTGACCGCTTGATACATCTTCAAACTGCTCACTAATTGCTGGGGAGATTGATATCCCACTGAGGTTTCTAAAAGCTTCCTTTTTACACATTTACAGCCACATTATGTGCTGTTTGGGCTGCATGTTTTTTTTAGGCCTGCTCATTGTTAATGTAATTGGGCTGAAATAAAATAATTTGTAAAGTTAGAAGGCTTTTATAAGGACCCATATTGTTCTCTTCAGTTTTGTGGAGGAGACTCCCTGAGGTTCAAAAGATCAATCTTTTTTATGAAATCCTACCCATGAAGCGAGTGCACCTATCTTAAAGGGGAGCCTTATAGCTGTTTTCAGGATTAGTAGCACAAGGATAAATGATAGATAAAAGAAGTTAACCTAACAATCTACAAATATGGCATTAGCCTTGCAAGTGACAGCCCCATCCAGAAGCAGGTTGCTTCAGGTTTAGGTTTCAGGCTTCACTGACAGATAACGTTAACTAAACTGACACATTTGAACTGCCTTAAATACCTTGTCTTTTTGATTGTTTTTCAAGATTTCTTAGGTATACCTGTGGTAATTATCTGTATCTTCACATAGCCATTTCATAGCAAGAAGTACGATGGGATTTTTCAGAGGTGTATAGTAAATTAGGAACTAACCCTCCTAATTTGTTTGGCAGAATTTAAAAAGGTTTATGCTTATATGTCATGAGGCGCTACCAGAAAATTCATGTTGTAAAGTCACAGAATTTAGTTCTTTGAAACAGTTTTCTTTTTCCAGTGTTTCAGATAAAAGCTTTTGATCTTGAGCAGTCTCTACAAGAGGTGACAGAGAGATATGAGAAAGAAAAGCAAAAGAGGAGAGCTCTACATAACAGCTTAGTCGTAAGTATCTTTAATGACAGAACACTTTCTTGTTTTGTTGTAATTATGCCCATAATTTCCTCACCAGTAAAACTAGTGCATATGCTTTTCATGGATATATCACTTCCTCCAGCTGTCTATATACTGTTCATTTTTTGCTGAGGCACATTGGTCTTAGAATAAGCCCCAGCCCATTATTTTTTACACAAGTGTCTTCCAAACGCAGTCCTGGAGCATATTGCACTAAGGAGTATCATCCATTTTGAATAGAGAACAAAACTTGAGTTTCTTTAGCCTCTTCTCTAAATTTGCAGCTTCTGAAATTGTTTTAGAATTGTTAAAATGATTAACTTACAAAGTGGTATTCTTTCATTTTTCCAAATATATCTTGCTGTATCCTGCTCAGCCATTAGTGATGGTTCATTCAGGATTAGTTTTTTCCTTTTTGTACTTTATTCTTCCAGCCCACCTCCCCAGATGACTAGTTTTGGGTTGCCTGAATCAGGACGTGGTTTTTAGAAACACCAGGTGCCTTCAAACAAAATTCTTTTAACTTTTTCTACCTGGGACAATGAAGCTCTTTTTGGTACAAAGTACTTCTGGCAAACTCTGCCTTGTGCTGGCTGCAGCTTGCTGAAAAGATGTTCCCCAAGGCAGAGGGGAGTTAATGCCAGTGGTCACTAGTCATCACAGGCAAGCTGTTTTCACTAATACAAAATGAGAAGAAAAAGTAAGTAAAAAGGAAGGGAAAATACCAGATTAGATAAACTGAAGTCTGAAACAGCCTACAGAGAAAAATCAGTTACTGGCCTTTTAGTCCTGTATGAACACACAGTGGAGAGGAAAAGGTACAAAATGTTTTATATTCCAAATCTTCTCAGGGCTGGTGAAAGAGAAATGGAGTGTGTAATCTTGTCTGTTGAGTTAATACAGGTGTCTGAAGAAGCTCAAGTGAAGAGGAAGGAGACTGAAGAGGGGAAAATGTCTCAGATTGAAAGCCTTTATTTTTTTCACACAGACTGGAGAGGGCTGTACCATTCCAGAGCTCTGAAGAGCTCATGCTTCCTCAAGTACTTTCTCCTCGCTTCTTAAGGAAAATGATATCGATACTATTTTTCTCTCCACAGAGTCTAAGGCTGTGATGTTGTAAACACCTGCTCTCTTACACACTTTCATGTCTGCTTCACAATTTCCAGTGTATTTGTCCTCTCCAGTAATTTGTTAAATGCATCTTAATATTCTGACCCTAGGAACTGAGAGGAAACATCAGAGTCCACTGCAGAATCCGACCATTACTACCTTTTGACACTGCTGCTGGACATTCGATATCACAAGATAGGTAATTTATTTTCACTGTGTTAGATCTTAGCTGACTCATAATTAATATACAGAGAAAACAATAGTTATATGTGTGTGAAAACAACTGTGTTCTTGATTTTTCTGGTTTTATGTGTGTAGGATGATGATGATGGTATCATAAAAACTAATTGCTGTTTCCTTTTGTTTTGCCTGCTAAACTGGCTTTAGCCAATGTCTCCCCCTTGTCTAAAAGTGCGTCCACCCAAATAGAAAGCTGTAGCTCTTCTGCCAAGACAGGATTATCCCTGGCTTGGCAGAAGTAACACAGCTGCAATCTGTTTAGAGTATATTCACTATCCTATACAAATTCTATGATACAGTAATGTAATAACTGTCAGAAGTAGTGGGTAGAGAAACACACTCAGCATTACAGTTGCTTTGTAATGCTATAGAGCAGATTTGCTGTCAGCACAAACACTGGTGTAATTCTATTTCAGTATAATTTGGCTCTGCATCCCTAATTTATAATACACTTACTGTAACTGAAGTGTCAAAACATTCCAAGATCCAAAAGGAAAAGAAGGATTAGATGCAAGTATGTGCTATAACAAGCTGAATTCTGCACAGATGACGAACATGAAAGAAGGTAGGGACTGAAACAGAAAGAAAGAAAGAAGAAAAACTAGGTGGGTGGCTAGAAAACAGTAACACTATCACTTATCCTATCACTAAATAACTGATTTGGGGCTTTATTTTACTTTTGCTGGATGGTAATTCTAAAAGAGTACTTTCCGTGTTTTAAAGTTTATTAATTTTTTGGCAATTGTTTTAATTAAAACAACATCAAAAATAGCAGACAAGAAATTTCAAGGAGCCTGAACGGGGAATTGCATTAACCTGTGCTTGATATACCTGGGAAGGAACCCACTCCCTGTTTTTGTTGCTGTATGGAACAGGGCAATCAGGTGCTGAATTGCAGTGTAAAACAGGATAGGCTGGGCCAGGCAAACAATTGTTAAGACTAACTTTTCTTAATATATCAAAAAGTAATTTAAATAAAACTTAGCTGTAAAACTAAGGACTGGTTCTCAAAACTCTTACACACATGAATGAATTTATATACCTCAGCAATCCCAGTCAGTTTTTGGACTAGTAATGGATGTGAGATCAGGGACAAACGCATAAAAAGATGGCGTTTTTCACTTTAATGTTCCGAAGCGAAAGGCACGTTACAATCTCAAAATAATAGGATGGTTTGCATGTGAATTAGTCTTAATTGGGTTTGTTCTAAATTTCTTTTTTTTAAGCAGATTATTTTGCTTGATTGCATCTTAATTTGTTTAGTAACAAATATTCTGTGTTTTCACAGTTTATTCACAAATAACTGTGGTGTTAGTATGTACATGGGGTACAATAATAATGGCAATTCCGAAAGGTACTCTTCAGACAATCTGTAGTTCACAGATGTTTTGAGCATTGACTTTCCTGAGCTAAATTGAGCATTTATGGTTTGAAAAATACTGTTTTTTCCCTGTTGACTTTTTTTTTCTTACAGGCAAAGAAACTTTTCAGAAAAAGTGGCATATGCAGTTGATGATGTGAGTATTTGATGGTGAAATTCAAGCACATTCACAGATACTGGGAAGGAGAAACAGGAGGGACATGCGGTTTAAACAAAAATATAAATTAGGTACTTTCTTGTCAATCAGTGCCCAGCTTTGATCACTCATGGGTGCAACAGCAGGTGATTTGCACTGTTTTCATCCTGACTCTTTGTAGTGGTAATAGCTTGGAGCTTCAGCTGGTGCAGTCATCCATGAACCGGAGGCTGTGTTTGCAGTAGTGAAACCGCTGCGGACTTCCTGCAGTCAGTCCTTTTGAGCCACTGGTATTTACTGTAACTATTTATAAAATTATATCAGGCTTTTTTAATTTTATTATTGCAACACAACCAATGCATTCAGAGAAATATGATATCTCATGAACCACAGATGCCTACGTGGTACTGCAGTGAAGCATGTTGAAGTGTCCTGGCTTAGATCCATCAGAGTAAGGACAATGAGCATTGAGGCTGCAAGTCCAGATGACATTCCAGCATTTATTGAAGCCATTACCAAGATATAAAATTTAAAAATGCACAGTACTGTGAGCTAAGGTGGAAGTATTAACTTGGGCCTTAACTTTCTTAGCCGCTATAATTCTTAGTTGGCTGCTCACTCTTACTTACATGGTGATTAGCGAAATCCTATTCTATAGTGTAGTGCTTAAAATATTGCTGAAGTGACCTACAATATGTTATGCGTTGAAATCTCCCAAATTATAGCTTCATTAGGCAGATATCACTTGCATAAAGTGGGTACTTCGAGATACATATATATATATATATATGCAATTAGGAAACTAATGGAACATATGAAGAGTCAGCTAAGAAAGGGTAAATATGTCAGGAGATAAAAAAATGGATCTGTAATGGTAGATGTAGTATTCTGTATGCCATGAACCATTTATTGTACTGTAAAATGCCATGGCTATTTCTGATGTGTTCAATTTTATTGCATGAAGATTAAATCAGATAATATTTAGGTTTTGAATTATTTCATAGAGATATCTGATATACTGCAGCATCTATATGTTTACAGGCAAAGCAATGCCTGCTTGCTTATGCTAATTTGAGGTTTAGTTTATATGAAGCAGTGATCTAGTAACTATCACTATGCTAACCTGTTCTCATGGTTAAAAGTCCGTATGAAATATTCCAGGAAAATAAACGTATGCCCGGACTTGATTGTAAAATGAAACTTGCAAGATAGTAACTTCCTTTTTTTTTGGAAAACACAACATTAACTTCAAATGTTTTATTGGTTTGCCTTGACATTTATTTGGTTAAAATGCTGTCTAGTTTTGATGAAACACCTTAAGTCTTTGTGTTAGTTTCTTAATATGAATTTTTTTATGACAAAAAAAAGTATATTTGTTTAAAGTATCCAAGTTCATGAAGGAGGATAAAAGTACAACTGAGTTTTTACAAAAAGCAGTCAATTTAGACTAATCTAACAAAAGTAAAGGAAAACAATGTCTATTGCCTGATTATTTTGCTTTTAACAACTGAAAGAGTTATGCTTGTGGCTAGGATAAATATGCAATTTTCAGGTAAAATTATGGGCTTGATTATTTATTGAGCTTTTAGGCTCAACACAGTCAACGCTCCTATTTCTGGAAACAAATAAACCATTTTCCAGACAAGTATTTATGATCTAAAGGAAATTTTAGGTCAAGGTGAAGGAAGACTGTCTATAATAGAGCTGCTGAGTCTATTAGTTTTGCTTTCCAGATTTTTCCCTGAAAATACTTTATATGTATAGCATAAACCAGGCAGTTTTCTGCTATGATCATTTTAGAACTAATGTTCATTAGAAAGCAGAGCTGCATTTGAGAACCACAGTCACAACACAGTCCAGCATACATATTGGAAACTATGGTTGGATCATCTGGAGAAGCTTCAGCTTGACATTGTTCCTGGATTGTGCTAGTAAAATGCTTATCTGTCTCATCTCTGCTAGTTGCAGTATATAGTAGCTTTGCTTCCATTCTGCCAGGAGCAGAAGACAGCAGCGTTAAGATTTCCTTCAAACTGCCTGTAGATAGACAGAACTGACACTGGGACAGAATGGCTCTGTATCTTTTTGTGAGATTGAGAATGCAGGAATTCCGTTCAGTGTTGTCTTTGAGTATTTTTTCTTTTCCTTATTTAGAGATTTGTATCATTATTCAAAAGACACATAATCTTTTCTATAACCCTCCTTATCTTGTCTAGAGAATCATTATTCTGATTCTAAGTCTAAAAAAGGCTTAGGATTTTACTGGGTGTGCAGAAGAGTATTTCATTTCAGTTTTTGAGCTACTTTAAGATTTCTTTTTGCTCTCCCATGTATGCCCAGCTTTTCAGCATAACAGTAACAACTGCCTGAGCCTTTCTCCTGAAGCTTATTGTGCAGTAATGGTGGAGGGTGAGTACACACTGCACATCGGGTTGAACTATTCCACATAGATTAGAACACTGAGTGGCACCACTGGTATTGTCACTGCCTAAGAAAAGGAGTAAATGAAGTCCTGAATGCGCAGACTCTTCTGGGTGGTGACAGGACAAGTTGAGGAATAGGCGCAAATTGAAATACAGGAAATTCAGCTTAAAGATGAGAAGAAGCATGAGGGTAGGTAAGCACTGAAACAGGTTGCCCACAGAGGGTTTGGAGTCTCTGTCTTTGGAGATACTCAAAAACTGACGGGACATGATTCTGGGCAACCTGCTGTAGCTGACCCTGCTCTGAGCAGGGGGTTGTCCTCGAATGATCTCTCTGACTCCCCTCCATCCTCAACCATTCTGTCATTCTGGTCTAGGATCCCACCTACTGCCTTTCTGTAATTTCATCCATCTCTGGCGGGATGTGCTGTGAGTATAGGTACTAGTGAATATAGGTGTCACATTTGAATGAGTAGCTATGTTTTGGCCTGGATTCACGACACCAATTGTAGACACTTAAAGGAGGTGCCTAATCACTCCAGACTCCCCCTGTGGTCGCTGGAGAAAAGCAGCCACCTCCAGAGGGAAAATCATTCACCTAAGATCTGAATTAAATTTTAAATATGTTTGTCTCCACAGCTACGTAGGCACCTGAGGCACCTGCCGTAGCGTAACACCTGAAGTGATGTTTGAATCCAACTTCCTTTGGCACAGAGAAAAGAAACTGGCTGCCTCTATGTCATTAATTCCTTTCAGATAATTTTGAGAAGGTTGTCACTTGTGAGTAGTTGAGAAAAAGTGGATAGCAAAAAGGCTGTTTTGCATATCAGGGAAGGTGCAAGATTCTGCTGTTTCTTCAAGATAGGACTGGGAAAACAGGAATTATCCAAGACATCCAAGACCGTCCTTTTCATGGGAGATAATTTTGTAATAGATCAGATGGATGTAGCTATAACAGTTGGAGACATTATAATTCCCCAGTTGCTTATCACCATACCCAGAGATTTCTTTCCCTGGCGCTTACCCAGTGTGGGGGATCCTTTAAGCTGTCCGTGTCTGCCTCAGTGCTGTGTCAGCCAGTTGCACTGAAGTTGACAGTGAAACATGAGGAACGGTAGCAGTGTCTCTTACGTAGGCTCTGCTGTGGAGCAGTAGTCTTTGGAAAGGGGGCATAGCCTTCAGCAGATATGCTGTAACAAACAATAAGAAATGATAATTACCACAGCTGGATTCTGTGATCATGTCTATGTCCACTATTACATATGACTCATTTAAAATTATTTCTCTGCCTTACTGAATTTCACTTACTGAACAGCTCCCCAGTCTTGGGGAGTCAGGCGTGGGTGTCAGGACAGATTGTGAATATTTATGAATTCTCTTTTTATCATTTCCATGATTCATATTGCCCTGAAAGAACTCAGACTGGGAGTATTCTGTGACTCTGAGGTGAAAAAAAGGGTCTTCAGTGTTTATGTGAGACAGCTGTATGGATTTAATGAGCACTATTGACAGGGAAACCTGATGAGATTCTGTAGGCCACCAGCCGTGATGGATGTGTTAGGCCATACTGATCTGAGAAAGGAAGGTCGTTCCCAATGCTCATATGAAACTTCTGCCTATTAACAATTCTTTATGTTATGCAAATAGAGTTTTTTATGTCCAATTTCTCACAAAGGTAGTCAAATTTGATATCCAAATCAGAAATGTGTTCCATAACTCTGTATCCTTTTCCTTTTTTTTTCTTTTTTTTTTTTTTTTTTTTTCTCCTTCCTTCCCTCCTTTCCTCACAGTCTGTTGGTGACGGATCCTATTAGAATTTCTATGTCAGGCTATTTTGTAGCAAAGTGGTGTACTCACGTCTATAGAGCTGCTAGGTTTGCCAGTGCTGGTATGGGTAACACAGCTCGTTCTGTAGAGTGAGTGTTGTCATCATTAAGTTGATAATGATACGTTGGCCTTCTCTGAAGAGGAAGAAATACTTATAAACTCAAAACAAGAATTGGATTCTTATTAGCCATTTGCACGCTGGACATACTGTTATGCAATCATTATTTGCTCAGCTCTTTGCAACTTCATTCTGTGGCAATACTCATCTGAAGGCCATTAGTTCAGCACTCCGAGCTACTTGTCTGAAGCACAGTAGGAATTTCAGCACTTCCATCAAATGCAGTAATGTAACCGCACGTTAGTAAACTAGGAAACCTCCTTGAATTAGATGGGAATATTTTGTGTGATAGTGAGCTTCCACCCAAATTGTTATAAACCCCCACATTTTTTTTTCTTTACTTTTCTCTGCAATTAAGCAACATATGCCACAAGGAGTGGAAGGGCACAGATGTTGCTACATAAGACATGCCAGACACTCTGGTAATAGTTTAAGGAGCTGCTTACATATCTGTCAGACTTACAAAACTACTGTATAATCCATCTCGAAAATGGATTTCACTAAAAACTCATGGAATTCTAGCAATTGTGCTAGTGCAGCTCTTTCTTGCAGTTGTGGACTAGCACATAATTCTATGAAATGTGTGTCTTCTGATCAATTCTAGGCACAGATATATAATCTGAAAAGGCACTTTGAAACTGTCCCTATAATAAATAAGGGGCTCTTTTTTGCCATTTTTGCTGCCTGTGGCAGCAGTTAGGGAGGTTGGGTTTACTTGCTTGTGGCTTTCCAGGCACATAAATTCAGGTAAGGGCTTCGATCTTTCTTTTTTTGCACTTAAGTGTGCATAGTTTGTGTTGGTTGTTCTTTAATAATCTGAATGTGTTTTGAGATTCTTTCTTGTGGTCTTGCTAGTTCACTGCAGTATACAGGCTCTAAAGCCTCATGTCTTGGTGACTGCTGGAGAAGGGCCTTGGACTTCATGACCCTTAATTACTGCTGTCACCTGGAATGTTAGAAATGATAACTATTTCCTTTTGTGTGTGTGTGTGTGTGGCTACGATGTTAACAGTATTTTGTTTTTCTCTTAGGAAACTGTTCTTGTAAAGTGTAGCCGTCCTGGTCACGCATCAATAAACAAGACTTTCCAGTTTGAGAGGTGAGTAGTCCTGTGTAGCAGCCTGCGTTGCTGGAAGATTTGTATAGTGAAGGCTAATTTTTTAGTAGGCGTTGGTTAGAAGGTAATGTTCATATTTTTTTATTTCTGTCCTGGGAAGAACGTGAATACAACATAATAATGCACTTCAGGATATAGGTGACACACTTAATCTTCCCTCGTAGTGAAGACTACTGATATGCCTAAACTTGAAACCTGTGTAGAGATTTATTCCACCCTTTTCACAGTCTGAGTAGCTCTCATGATCCTTGCAACATGTTGCAAGATAGCAAAATGTTATCCACATTTTTAAGGTAAGGACTTGAGGTGGATTGTGTGACTTCAACATTAGACATACAGCATGACTGAGCCAGAAACTGGACTGAGGACTTGTAAGACTTGATGTTTAGCCATGCTTCTTTTAACTTACAGTTAAAATGGCCTGAGCACGGGCAGCAGGGTGGAGTAGTGGCATGTAAATAAGCACTCCCCAAGGGAAAGGCTGTAGTGTAACCACTTTCCTTATTAGATGGTCAAGAATCCACATAAGCGAGAGAGATTTTTGAATGCACCAGCTGTGGTAAGGGTTTTAATTGGTGTTTGTGCCTTATGAGACACCAACATAACACAGAAAACTGCACGAAGTCAGGCTGAAAGGTGCCTGATGTTCTTTCAGAATGGAGCTGACCTGAACCTCTGAAAACAGAAACGAAGAGTTAAATTAATACAAATGAGATCTCTGTAAATGAAGAAATACAAAATTTTGCCTCATGCCTTTTTTCTAATGCCAACTTTGCATCTATACATTGCAGTGACTCATACAGTATGCTCTGTATCCTGAACCATGCTTCAAAATTCTCTCGAAACAACACATGAGGACGATTTCATGCTTCCTTGCTCGAAGGCAAAACTTGATTTAAAGTCACATGTATGCAACATGAACGATTATCTGTCCTGGTTGAAACTTAAGGTCTGAGTCTGTTCAGCCTGAACTGCTGTAGGTTTGCTAAACCTTGCCAGTCATTCACCCTTTCCTTGAGGCATCCTTCTCAGATGCTGCCTTTTTCTGCTCGCGAAGACTGGGGACTGCCGTTGTGCAGCCATCAAACAACTAAAAATTCCTGAGATAATGCAAATCTTGGGGATGCTTTGCTGACTTCATAGGTCATAGGACTCCCTTGATACAAGGCATATGCGATCTCTCAAGGTACGTGGCCTCCTTGCATGTCTGCTGAGCTACTCAAAGTAGTTCTTTTCAGCCTCCAACTATACCTAATGCAGCCGTAACAGTTGAAATACATGCAGAATAATGCTGGAATTCAACTCTGTAGAGCAAAACAGTTAATGGTATTGACACGGGACTCCAGAGGTGCTGTGACTCTGGACATGTGGTGTAGGTCCTGATAATCAGGAAAAGAGTTAAAAAAATGTAAATCCCCCAAAGAATGCAGTTCTTGGGGAATGTTTTTTCAGTGTCCCAGCACAGCTCTTTTTTATAAACAGAAGAGCATATGGTTCTTATGAACTCAAAAATGTTTATTTTTTTTAGCAAAGTTTTATGGAACTAATAAATGTCAAAATATTTGATTTCAGCTCAGGAAGAAAATTCCAGCTTTCAACATGTTATGCTTTTATAATTTTATTGGTGAATCAGTTAGCAAAATAAAAAAGAAGCTCAGAATTTTCAAGGTGAAATTAACGTTAATCACTACACAGGGACAAATCTGTCATCATTTTGGTAAAAATACATGGGCTTAGAGAAAGAGATTCTCTGGATTTGCTGCATCTCTCATGGTCTCTAATTAAGCGGGTGTCCATGCTTCAGCCAGTGCTGTGATTACAGTGTAGCATAAACTAGTTCAAGACAACTTTAAACTATTTCATTTGGGTACTGGTAGCATTTCATAGAATCATAGAATACCAGGTTGTAAGGGACCTCAAGGATTGTTTGGTCCAACATTTGAACCACAGCAGCTAAATAGTGGCAGTAAAACTCCTTTAGGAAGTTGAGTAAATATTTGGAGTAGTTACTGTAGCATGGAGCCCCGTGCCTTTCCTCGGAATGGCTACCAGAACCTGAATTTGACATAGTTAGCTATGGCTGTACTACTTAGTGCAAACAGTTTACTAAGACTGGTTGATTGTAGCCCTAATTGTGGCAGGTAGCAATCTGTTTGCTTTATTAGATAGCAAAACCCATCAACAGCAAGTGAAGACAGTATGAATGTTCTCATCTCTAAAATACCTTTTTAAGGTGGCTCTTTTTTTTTTTTTCAATGTAGTAGCTCTGAGATGTTTTGATGTGTTAAGAAAAAAATACCATTTCAGCACATATTGAGTTAGAGGCCTAGCTGGTTAAGATGGAGGACTTGGTGCTAATGAATATTTCATCAATTGCAGATGATAAATGAAGCAGAGGAAAGTGTTTGGAAGTGCTTTTGCTCTCTTATATTGACCTTGCAGATTTGATGCGCAGAGTTTACTTAAGCGTATGTGTGTACTCATGCAAAGCAAGGATGGAGTATTGCTATTCAGTGTCTGTCCTCCCAGTACAAACTGTGCCACATCTCTGCATATTTGTTGGTTTCTCAGTGTAGTATGACAGCACATCAATGGAATGGCAAGACAAGCAGTATTTGTCCATCAGGCCAGACAAGAGCTCCTTTCCTGATTAAAGAGAGTACATTTTCATGCAACTTACAATTAGACTGTGGAACACATTGCCACAGGATGTTACTCCAGGCCAAGAATTCAGCAAGATGCAAAAAGAAACTGAATACTAATTCTAATAATGTTTTTTTTGAAACAGAGATTCAACTGATATTTCAGTTTTTGAGGCCAGTTTACAGCTTTTAAGGATTAGGATGCGACACAGAGATTCATTATTGTGTTTCCAGCTGCCATAGTGTTTCTGACTCCTTCCTCTGGCTATTGTCAGGAATAGAACGCTGAACTAAGTGGATTGGCTCTAATTCTGTATCTGTTCATCAGAGATCCCTTTGTACAGTCTTATTTATGGACAACATGAATACAAATATCTATGTTTGTGCAGGCTACAGACTGTAGTGGCCAGATCCTGGTCAGATATACGAACAGGCTTGAGTAAATGCTAAAAAGCACACTATGTCTTAATTCAGTTAAACTTGTAGGATCGTATACAAGCTGTAGAATACTGCTAAGTAACGTGTGTTAGTATGCTATATACACAGGGAAGTAACTATGCTTTGTAATGTTTGCTGCTACCAAAATTCCTGTTTCTAATTAGTCATTTTGCTATAAGCTATAAAAAGCACACATCACTCATTGGAAAACAGAGCTAAACAAACAAAACCAATGTCACAACAGAAAGATATCAGAAAAGGAAGCTTTTTCCAAAGATAAACATTCATACCTCAAATACTTCAGTGTGTCTGATGGCATTCATGCTTTAGATTCTGTTCATCCTGTATAAATAGTACGTGCTACAGGCTGTAATCTTGGGGAGGATACATTTTTGGTGTGCTAGAGAAGAAATGAATGAGTTAGGGTGTCCATATTTTATGATCAGAATTTTCTCCCTTTGATTTCCTGTTTTTGGGTCTTGATTTTATGTTGCACAAACTTGATAGTTGAAAGGATTGGAAGAAAAATTTCTTTGAAGAGCCCTGTGTTAGCTTTTGTTTCCCTGGAATTTGAAAAAATATATGCAGTTGGTTTAGACATCATTGTGTTGGCCCAGGGATTGTACTGTCGTTACTCTTCTCTAAGAGGTGAAATAACTCATTCTATTTAATTGTCTTTCATTCTGTTTAAAATTTAGTCTGAAATCCACTTCACAATGTGAAAGAAAGTCTTCCCTCCAGTGAGAAACATTTATTTCAGAGTAGATAGATAGTTCAGCAAGGGTGGGAGTGGAAATACCTTAGGCTGATGCTGCCCACAAAGACAGTGCATCCTTAAATATGACCCCCAGGGGCCTTCTGATTTCTGTTCTGCCACTGACTTTTCTGAGACAAGTCCTGAGGCAAGTTTACATCCTCTGTACCTCTTTTTTTCCCCAGACCGTATCCACGTCTAAAGGGAAGTACAACGTGACCACTCCCTCCCTTAGTGTGACACAAAGGAGAAGCGGGCAGCAGGGATATTTCACAGTCTGGTAGGTGGGAGAAAGTGACAGGGATCCAGTACAGACTGAAAAAAGACTCTGTCTGCCAGAGGGGCAGGCAGAAGATTAGGATGAGGTCAGAGAGCCACAAGTATACACATGTGGGTCGCTCCCTCCAGCACAGACAACAGCCACTCCAAAAAAGTGTGTGAGAGATTTGGAGTTCTAATTTTCAGTCCCCTGACACAGCAATGTCAGCAGGTTACAAGTTTAAAGTCACTGGCCTATATTTTCCCTAGTTTGTATTCTTGTATTGTGACAACATAGTTATAATTTTTTTCTTCAATTAATCATTGTGCTTTGCTCCTTAGAGTTTACAGGGCTTCGGAGTCTCAAGACGCAGTATTTGCAGACGTGGCCCCTTTGCTAACATCTCTCCTGGATGGGTAAGTTAAAAGGTGGGAGTGAGAAAGCTAAAGGGCAATAATCAACTGAAATCCATCAGTTAAAAAAAATTACTTAATAGTGGCGGTCCTGTCAAGTTTTGTGGCTTTGCAGTTGCATTTTCATGTTTTCTTTCTACTCAACACCAAGTGAATGTTGTTTCCCCATATAAACAGTGAAAACACTCTTTACAAAAATTAGCAGAGCAGAAAACCGTGGCGGGTGGAGGGGGAAAATCAGATTTTTTTTTTTCTCTGGTCTCTTTCTGGCAAGCTTAAGCATTGCTTCTAATGGGGGACACTATTTTTTTTTTTAGGTTATGTTTTATAGCTGTTTTTCAGTTATAGACATAGTATGATACATCTTTTCCATCAGTGTATTCGTATATGAAAAGCCTGCCAGGATCATCTGTTCTGTTTTTGTGTACAGCACAGACCATAGGAGGTGATATAATCAGTTCCTGGTTGAACCAGAACTGAGCATCCTCAGTCACAGTTCTGGGGTTAAAACAGAGTTCTGGTTTGAATACAAAACTTATCAGTAACAACCACTAACAAATATGTGTCATTATTTCTAGCCACTGAAGTTCATGAAGTGTGATTAGTCATTTATTCTAGAGCCAACTTAAGCAACTGTTGTGAAGAAGCCTTAAAGTGCATATTGTTACAATCCTTGAAGCTTGAACTGAGATTCATACAAAACTTCCTTGCTGCTCCTTTCTCACCCCAGCTCTAATTCCACTTAATTATAGATGGTGGTTATAGAGCTGTCATGGATCTTGCCCTCCCTGTAGAGGGAAAGCCAATCCCTTTCCATGCACAGTGGCATAGTTGAACAGTGGCAATCCTTGTTCCTGCCAGGCTGCACGCTGAAGTTTTCTTAAAAGCAGCCTAGAAGAGGTGTATCAGGATACTGTGGATACTGGGAAATCCCAGTCATCCCTTTACACATGCCACAGAGGGGCGCACTAGGGCTGTCTGGGCTAAGGGAAATTCTATATGGCCCATATGACATTCATTGAATCAGAACAGTTTGGGTTGGAAGGGACCTTTAAGGTCATCTAGTTCAACCCCCCTGCAATGAGCAAGGATGTCTTCAACTAGATCAGGTTGCTCAAAGCCCCGTCCAACCTGACCTTGAATGTTTCCAGGGATGAGGCATCTACCACCTCTCTGGGCAACCTGTTCCAATGCTTCACCATCCTCATTGTAAAACATTTCTTCCTTATATCTAGTCTGAATCTACCCTCTTTTAATTTAAAATCATTACCCCTTGTCCTGTTCCAACAGGCCCTGCTAAAAGGTTTGTCTCTTATCTTTCTTATAAGTCCCCTTTAAGTAGTGGAAGGCTGCGATAAGGTCTCCCTGGAGCCTTCCCTTCTCCAGGCTGAACAACCCCAGCTCTGTCAGCCTGTCCTCACAGGAGAGGTGCTCCAGCCCTCTGATCTTTTTGTGGACCCTCCTCTGGACCTGCTCCAACAAGTCCATGTCTTTCCTGCACTGAGGGCTCAGGAAAGTACTCAGTACTGCTGAACACAGTACTGCAAGTGGGGTCGTACCAGAGCAGAGTAGAGGGGCAGAATCACCTCCCTTGACCTGCTGGCCATGCTTCTTTTGATGTAGCCCAGGATATGGTTGGCTTTCTGGGTTGCAAGTGCACGTTGTCCAGCTTTTCATCCACCAGTACCCCCAAGTCCATCTTGGCAGGGCTGCTCTCAATCCCTCCATCCCCCAGCCTGTACTGATATCAGGGGTTGTACCAAACCACGTGCAGAGCCCTGCACTTGGCCTTGTTGAACCTCATGAGGTTCATACAGGCCCACTTCTTGAGCCTGTCCAGGTCCCTCTGGATGGCATCCTGTTCCTCAGGCGTGTCAACCTCACCACTCAGCATGGTGTCATCTGCAAGCTTGCTGAGAGTGCACTCGATCCCACTGTCTGTGTCTTTGATGAAGGTATGAAACAGTATTTTTCCCAGTATGGGCCCCTGAGGGACACCACTTGTCACCGATCTCTGTCTGGACATTGAGCCATTGACCACTACCCTCTGAATGCAACCACCCAGCCAATTCCTCATCCACCAAACAGTCCACCTATCAAGTCCATATCTCTCCAATTTAGAAGGATGTTGTGGGGGACCATGTTAAAGGCCTTAGAGAAGTCCAGATAGACAACATCCATAGCTCTTCCCTTGTCCACTGATGTAGTTACTCCATCATAAAAGGCCACTAGGTTGGTCAGGCAGGACTTGCCTCTGGTTAAGCCATGCTGGCTGTCTTGAATCACCTTCATATGTCTTCACATAGCTTCTAGGAGGATCTGTTCCATGATCTTTCCAGGAACAAAGGTGAGGCTGACAGGTAGTTCCCAGGGTCCTCCTTTCTATGCTTTTTACAAATGGGTGCAATGTTTCCCTTTTTCCAGTCATCTGACTGCCATGGCTCTTCAAATGTCATGGAGAGTGGCTTGGCAACTACCTCAGCTTGTTCCCTTGGGACTCTGGGATACATCTTGTCAGGTTCCATAGACTTATGTATGTTCAGTTTCATCAGGTGGTCATGAACCTGATCTTCTCTTACAGTGGGAGGGACTTCTCTCCCCCAGTCCCTGCCGTGCGATCCATTCACTCGAGAGGTGGGGGGGGAGAAGTTGCCAGTGAAGACTGGGGCAAAAAAAGTTGTTGAGTACCTCAGCCTTCTCCTCATCCGTTATTATCAATTTGCCAGTCACGTTCATCGCCGTGGATATGCTTTCTTTGACCTTCCTTTTCTGTCTGACATACCTGTAGAAGCCCTTATTATTCTTTGTGTCCTTTGACAAGTTCAGCTCCAGCTGCACCTTGGCCTTTCTGAAGGCTGTTATTCTAGTTTACCAAGGATGAGTAATCACAGTTTCCATAGCTGAGTAACCTAGGGACCACTAGATTGGACCAGTTTGAAGAAGTCCTTATAACCACTGTTTTCTCTCTGTGCTTTTCCTTTTGCAATGAACGTAAGTTTGCTTTGGCTCAATATGTTGCCTGTGTATCTTCAGACATATCTGATCTGTACCTTGATCTGCCATACTTCCGACTTTCTAATTTCCACACTGAGAGAATCCTGTCCTAAAAGCTAGGATTTTTATATTCAGTTAGGAAATGTTCTGTTATTGAAAACAAAAGAGTTGTCTGGTTCTTCCAGAAGTGCTTTTAAACAGAAGCAGATTTTCAGGGAAGGAGAGGCTGTGCGTACGAGCCATGTTTCTCAGCAGCCTTCCCATTGTAAATGGGAAACAGACATGCTTAGACTGAACCTTGAACTTTTTTGCTGCTCCTGATTGTTTTAGTCTGGGCTCCAAAGTGGTCTGTAACAGCTTTTAGCTTAAGTAGAAAGGAGTTCCTTTCTACTTAGAGTAGAAGAGGAAAGTTCCACTTCTTTTATTTTTTTCTTTATTTTTCTTTCTTAATGAATTGTTTCATTTTTCAGTAAAAATATACAGGAAGAAAAGATTGCCCCATATGCAAAACAGACAAAGTACAGCAGGCTTCAAAGTTTACAGTTAGCCATACAGGGCCAGCAAGGGAGTAAGATAATATTTCTTTTCTTTACAGCATTGAAGAATCAAACTTGTTTATTTAATTTAAAGAAGAATACATTTCTTCTCCTTTGATTTCCTTTAATAGTGTTCTCTCCTAGTGATAACTTTGTTATACTGAACACCCACACTCTTTTCAGGAGAGAAATACTTTGAAAATATTGGTATTCCAGCTTGACAATAAGAAGTTTTTGAAACAAGAATATAACTAATGAAGCAGAGTGGAGAAGGAGAAATATCAGGGCACACAGGTGAATTGTAGTCTGAAATTTTCATATTGCTCTATTGGTCAGCCTTATGTTGGAACCAGAACACCAACAAAGTCAGCTAGGTAAATATCAACTAGTCTGCTGCTTGTCTTGTCGACTCATAGAATCGCCTGGGTTGGAAGGGACCTTTCAGATCACCTAGTCCAACCATCAACATAACCCTTGACAAAAAACACCACTAACCATATCTCTAAGCACTATGTCTACCCATCTTTTAAATACCTCCAGGTATAGTGACTCAGCCACTTCCCTGGGCAGCCTGTTCCAATGCTTAACAACCCTTTCAGTGTAAAAAAGTTTTCCGAATATCCAGTCTAAACCTCCCTTGGCACGACTTGAGGCTGTTACCTCCTCTCAGGTAGTTGTGGAGAGCAATAAGGTCTCCCCTCAGCCTCCTTTTCTTCAGACTAAACAACCCCAGCTCCCTCAGCCACTCCTCATAAGACTTGTTCTCCAGACCCCTCACCAGCTTTGTAGCCCTTCTCTGGACCCGCTCCAGCACCTCAATGTCTTTTTTGTGGTGAGGGGCCCAAAACTGGACACAGTGCTCAATCACCCAACAGTTCATTCTCTCCTGTGCCTACTTAGATGTAATACTGCTTCAGGTATTTTGAGCTCGTTTGGGCTTACTGAGATACTGTTTTCTCTTTGGCAGATAAGGTGTCACTGGTTGATACCTGATTTGCATCTCTATCTTCAGTGCTACAAGCACCTGTCTACTTAGCTTCTAATCATATCATCTGTATCTTGTCAGAACTATTTTGTCCACGATGCTTGCTTTCTAACAAGTAGCAACTAAGTAAAATTTGAAATAGCTGGACTATATGAAAGTTTGAGAGACTTCTAAAAAGACTTCCGTTCTGTTTTTCCTAAGGGAAGTTACTACTTGCAAACCCCTGGCTCCCTTTTGGTTTCAAAGATCTCTCTGATGTTGAAGCAGGGGCTAGAAGGCTCAATAAGCTATGGGCTGCTGAGGCGGTGTGCATTAGGGGTGAATTGTGAAAATTGTTCATTGTTAGCTTAGTGCCTAAATTAGTTGGAGCTTTTCCACTGACATAAATGCAAATAGAGTTATGTCAGCAGTGAATACTTAGAGAAATCCCTTGTTTCAGATTCACGGCCCTGATTTCTAGCACATTTCATTTTGCTGTAGTGCTCTTTATTTTCAGTAATGGTTATCTCGTCGCCTTTACTTCATCAAATCTGTGACCAGGCTTCTGCGTTACATTCTGCATCCTGAAACATGGAGGGAACTTAACCATAGGTTCACTGCCTGCAACTTTGACTTTGCATCCCCAGAACGGGTACCCAGGTATTTGCTGTGTTGCTTATCAGCCCACATTTCTAACGAGTGAGCTTTCTAAATAATCCTCCAAAAATAACTGCTTCTAGGCATTTTTAATATGCAAAAAGTTGCTGCAAATATATTTCTTTGCAATGGCTGTGTAAGTATTTAATGACTTGAAGCCATAAATTTAAAACAATTAGATGAGGGATGTTCATTAAATTTTGCTGGCATGTGCTTGAAACAACATTTTTGATAGGAGGAAAAGCATCGGATAACCAAAAGCAGCTGTTCAGGTCCACCCACAGAGGAGGTATAGCTTAGGCAGTGAAATTTTACTCCTTGGCAGACCGGGAGCAAGCCCATTCTTGCAGCTTTCTGGTGGAGCAGAAATTTCAGCACACTGCAAAGCACTCACCATGGATGGAGATTCTGCTAATGTTGTGTCTCTGAACAAACAAAATACTCCGGGGAAGGAGCAGTCCTGTCAGCATAACTGCATGTCTTCCAAGAGTTTTTGCTGGCACAGTTCTGTAGCCAACACCAAGGTGCTGGCAGGCACTGCGGAGCAGATGCAGCTGAGGAGGGACTAACCTTCAGCTGCACAGTACGGTGTTGGTCCTCAATAGAGAGTAGTACCGTGGCTGGATACTTTTCTATCTGCCCGCTTGTTTTGCTTAAGATGTTGACTTTGATCTGACTGTGTTAGAAATACACTTTAGATGCATACATCTAAATTCAGATCCCTGCGGCACAGACATCCACAACAGAGCTCACAGCTGTGGACTTTTTTTTTTTTTAATCATTATTTTCAGTGCAGAGAAACAGGCGTTTTCAGAGTTCTGTTCATTAAATGTATTTTACACATCTACTTCAGAAGATGATGAATTGTGTTTCATAGGTGCCTGTACCTCTGCAGTGACGTTGTATGTTTGTACCCTCTACAAGTCCATACCAGAGCTGTTCCTACCACCTTTATTCCAGAGTAGTTATTGCGTGCATGCTTATACTGAACTAATGCATTTGATTTAAAATTTGTGCCTCTTATCATTAGGGCGGTCTTACCTTTTCCAGTAACTATGATTGATAAGTCTTCCTGAAAAACACTACGAGAGGTGAAGAATTTACTGTTCCCAGCTGTTAAGATATTAGTGCTGTGGTTTGCAGCATAGCACTGTAAGACAAATCAAACCCAGCGATGGTTTACTTTAAAATGCTGTACTGTAAGCTGCAGGGGTTCAGGAGCTGATCAACTAGCAGCTCAGTAGTGCGTGAACTGGAAGTTGGGCAGACAGGAGGTCAAGCCTCCGTCATTCCAAGCTAAGCATCCCTTAAACTCTGCCAAAAAGCATCCCTTCAATTCTGCTTAAAAAATAAAATCTGTTTAGGTGATGTTATGAGCAATACTTTAATACCTGTCAGATTTTGAGATCTCCAGAAAGAAACCTGCAGGGGCGGTGTATTTATTTTTTGTTTCAGTTTGTGTTTGGGGTTTGACTTGCCATCTAACAAATACATTTGGTAATGGTAAAATAAATGAAGGCTCCTTTAATTTTCAGGTACAATGTGTGTATCATGGCTTATGGGCAAACTGGAAGTGGGAAGACATACACAATGTTGGGACCACAGTTAGAGGAGAACTTTGCATTCTCCTTGGAAGATGAATCAGAACTTGGAATTATTCCTCGAGCTGCCCAAGAAGTGTTCAGGTAACAACTAAGAAAAAGCTCGTGTCAATGGCAGTCACCTTAAACTTTATAAAAAGGATGAAATAATGTTTGTAATGTATTTATCATTACAGATTTCAGCTTCACAATGATTAATATTTATAGCTTCTCTAACTGCCATTCAATATTTGAGTTTTGATATAGATTTCTAGTCTCTCTCCTGCTTAGTCTGATTTTTCTAAGAAAATAAGATTATGCAATTTTGCTGTGCGTTATCTCTCTGTCTGTCTTTTGGACTCCTAATTAACTTCTGAATACGCTTCATCCATAGTTGTGGGAGTCTAAAAGATAATTAAGTTCTTGTAAGTTTTGTGAAAATTGTCCATTGGAATAGATGAAGAGGATCCAGATTAGAACTCAGTCCCCAAGAATAATGATAAGAGAATTTTTAACCACAATCGGTTCTTGCTTTGAGAATTTTTTGGTTGAACCTAATGCGTGATTTGAACTGACGTGCTGCTGTGTTATAATAGAAGAGTCATTAGAGGTTTTTCCAGCTAAGGCTATTTGTTTCAGAGAATCCTATAAGGTAAATCAAAGATCCAGTTTTGTACAAGTATGACTGTCTAACTGTAAATACTCTCCTGAATAGACAAGCCCTTAATTTATGATTTTTCTGTGGCTGTGGACAGATAACCTCTTACAAAACTAACTGGGCAGTTTGCCATCTCTGCCTGTTTGTTGCTTGCAGTCTGCCAGACTTTATCATACCTTGAGCTCGAATGCAATAACGTCCAGCAGAGAAATGGTTTAAAAAAATCTTAAGGAGGGAGGGAGGCTAGTGGAGAAAAACAATTTAAGCTGGCACAGCTGTGTGGAAAACGAAGTTTTATTTACTTCACATATAATTTAACTGTATATTCTGATTCTTCAGCTTAACGTTAGCATGTGTATGAGGCAAATTCACGGCTGCCGATATTTAGTAAGCACTTTTATCAGATCGTAATTAGATTATAATTAAAGAATAGATGTTTATTTACAGATTGTTCACTTGGGGTTTGACTTCAACATTTTTTGGCCTTTTTCTTCTCTTTCTTTTTCTATTTTTATTCTCTAGGCTTATTTCAGAAAAGCCACCAGGAAGTTACTGGGTTGAGGGTTCTGTTGTAGAAGTGTATAATAATGAAATTTTTGATCTTCTGGCTAAAGACAGTTGTGGAAAAGTATTTGGCGTCAAACGCGATGTTGTCACAACCAGAGAAGGAAAGAATGATGTTCCATTGCTTACACATGAGTAAGTACATGATTTGATCCTTGTCATCCAACCATGACCTGGTGTCAATGCAATGTATAGCTGTCACAAAATTGCATTATAGGCACCAATTATCACTTCTAAACAATGAGTTCTTAGCATATGCGAAAGAATGGTTCTCACTGTTTCCATTAGCTCAGTCTATTAGACTGCAGTTGGCTGCAAATGTCAAAATACTTTCAGAAATAACAGCACGATTAGTTTGGGTTATACTCCTGTGTTAAGTGCCTTCCACTCAGAATGCCTGAAGACAGCTGTGTATTTCATTGTGGCTGGATCTAGGGCATCTTGTCAGCTGTAGAAAAAGGGGAACCCAGTCACAAAGAACCTTCCCTTCAGCCTTACCAAATTATAAAATTTACAGATTAGAATAGAAATGTACGTACTTATTGTAGATCTTTAAGCATCTGTAGAGTGTTAGCTTTCCCTACACGAATTGGAGTTAAAAAAAAAATACTTTAGAAAGAATAAGTTTTAAAGTTATTTTTTAATTGAAATACCCATCTCACACTGCTTAGTGTTCTGTTTTCATAACCAGAGGTATTAAAGTGGGGATTGATAGGCTGGCATTTGAACCTGTAGTTCTTGAAAATCCAGGTTCTTCAAACTGAAAGTGAAGAAGTAGCTAAGCTTCTATTCGTTTAGTTTTAAGATGTATACCTTCCTAGCATCGGTGTATAGTAAGTTTGATTCTTATTTACTCATCTTGGCAGTGCAGGGAGAGCTGAGGTATTTAAGGCTACACCTATGCTTAACTTTAATGCCTTCTTGTACTTGCTAAGCATTTCAAAGGCTTGTTCTAGTACACATGGGAATGATTCTTGGTGTTACTTATGTGTAGTACACAAAGCAAATGCATAACTTTCTTGTTATATATAAAACACTAACCTTGGCTAATTAGATGATAAAAATCACATGTGCATAATAATTCATCCATTAAAAGGGTGAATCTGTTTCGGATGCTTCATTTTAGTAATGGCTGTGTTGTTTATGCTAGTATTAAATCAATATTAGCAAAAAAAAATTATGACAAGCAGTACTATTGGCACCAGCGAGGTGATGCTACCCAGTGGAATTAAGCTACCAGACAACTCCCTGTGAGCGCCCAGCATGTGAACAGATTCCAGAATGGAACATTTCTGCTCATGCACTACAGAGAGGTCTAGAAACAGAAAAAATGTTCGCTCCTTGAGCAAATAATGTTTGTGAAAAGAAACATCTTGCCCTATTGAAATGTTTAGTACAGTATTATAGTGTTTTATGTTTCTGGGGAGAACGTGATGTTTTTCTTCACTTCTCTATAATAATGCTTTTCTTGGTCTAGTCTCTACTTTTCCAGGAGGAATTACAAGTCAGATATGAAAAGCATCCCCCCCACCTCCCTGTTAAAATAAAATGCACCCTCGGTGGGAAATAATTGAAGGCAGTATATTGTCTTGTGGGACTTAATCACACAAGCAGGCTAGTAGTTGTTTGTTTATGTGGGTTTATGCTATTTCCAGAAAGCCTTGATAAAAATACAAGAATGTAGTGGAGGGTTGCACAAACATATTTATATTCTACCTAGTTATATGCTTTTATTGACTTGTATTTCCTAGACGTTGAACTGCTCATAGAAAAGTGGGACCCCAGAGAAATTTTGTAGTGGCATTCTTCACTGTGGGGCTATATGACTCTCCTTTCTTTCTATGAAATAATAATCACTGCAATATTCTAGGAAGGGTTAACATCTGTATCTGGGGTATGCCTGCTCTTCAGTCTTGAGGTTAAATATGATTTCCAGGGAAATTCTGCATCTTTGATTGCAGTCTGCATGTTCCATAAGAGTATGGAATGAATTAAAAATGACTGGAGCTTGAAGCGATGAATCCTTTTGCCCTCCCTGTCTGTATTATGCTGACTGGTGGGTTTCTCTCAGTCTCTGATCTTGGATTTCCCCAACTGTGACTGTACTCCAACTTCTAGGATCTGGTTAAGGTTCTGCTGTCAAGGGAATGAAAAACTCCTTCAGAACAGGTTGGGAGCAGAACTTAACTTGTGTGTGCCAAATCTTTCTTGAAGGAGGTAATCTTTTTCCTTTGACTAGAGAAGAAAGAAACTGTATGACATAGAAAATGAAGACAGTGTGGGTATGATGGGAGTTTAATTTTTCCTGCTTCATCAGAACCTCTAAGTAATTTTTAATTATAGTATTTCAGTAACAAAGATGCTGGCCGAAAAATGGCTACTCGCCTTCCCAAGGGAGCTTTGCATAGTTAGTGAGTGACACATCTATTTCCTAGGCTTTGGGGAAGGGAGAGGTGAGATGTAGCTGGATTTGTGCCACAGAGACAAGAACTAGAAGTTGCAATAAAGTTTTATTTGTCCTTCTAGTTAATAAAATGGCTGCTCTATTTATTTCTGTAAATTGTAATTTATAGTAAAGTAACCTGGAGCCTTGAACTAAACAGCTCTTTAAAAACATTTTTCTCAATCAATTGAGAAATACCCAATTCTAATGCAAATATAAATAAGAATATGGACTTGTGTCTCAGTTACAATGCAAGCAGCAAAAGAAGTCCAAGTCATAAACAGGTTATATTAATAATTACACAGAAAGGTTAATAAGAAAAAGCAAACCCAAACAAAGTAAGGGAACCATTGAATGAGGCCACCCAGCTGCCCGAAATCTAAAGTAAACAGATGGTGCTTTGAATAAAAACACATACTCATTTGTGATAATATTTCATCTAGAATATATTGGCCTGCTGGGTCTCATTGGCTTCTCCGTATGTCCATTAAAGTACAGTAGTCTCTTTCCTGCTAACACGTACATCTTACTGACTCACAAAAACCTCAGTCTCTTTCTTCTTTTATGGCTTGGTTGACTTTGGAGAATATTCAGCATCAGATTTTTAACTTAACCACAACAGGGCTTCTCTTTGTAGAATCTGGTCCTGGAACGTGTGGTACATACGGTATGATAAAGTCATAGAGATTATACTAAAAAATTATTACTGTCAGTCGTGCCGTGAAGCTACTGTGCCAAGCTTGCAGCACTGGGCTGGGGATGCTTTTTACCTCCAAAGTCAACTGCGGTTTCCCAGTAGGTGACCAGCACTAACAGCATACCCTGAGGCCTATCTTCTTCTGCAAACACTAGTTGGAGGACAGCAGCGTGTAGCACTGACCCCTTGCCAGTGCACAGCAGCAGCTTCCAGAAGTCAATTGCCTGTTGCTACATC
The DNA here is from genome assembly GCA_013400035.1 of Rynchops niger. Classification (NCBI taxonomy): domain Eukaryota; kingdom Metazoa; phylum Chordata; class Aves; order Charadriiformes; family Laridae; genus Rynchops; species Rynchops niger. The sequence continues at coordinate 22,682 of VXBH01001552.1, read as the reverse complement.
CTCGTGAAGGCTGCTTACCTCTCAGGCTATATCCAGTCCTGGCTGACCAGCTACTGGAAGATGCAGTTCAAAACTTAGGAAGGCAGGATCTGCCTCCTTGGACCTGAGGCAATAGTCACATCACCCCAGTGTGAAGCTCTGCCTTCTCTGACAGTAGGAACTAGAGCTGCTGCTTCCTTGCTGGTGCCTTGCACAGAGGCAGAGATAGTACGGGGGAGGCCAGCATGTGCGGCTCAGGATTGTTAGGGGAAGTGCATAGTGATTATTCATCTCCTGCCAGCCCTGGTTACACAGGGAACTGCTTTTAGGTGGCAGCTTCCCTTAAGTGTCTGTAAGCATGGCGTGGCTAAGTGTTCTTCTGTTCTTCACATGCCCTTACTTTATTTTCAGAGGAAATTGTTTTAGTTGGGTATAGCTCTTCTGTTTCTGAACTCTTCAAGTATAGCTCTTCTTAGGACGAAATAAGTTTGTGCCCAGTGTGACTTTTACTGAAATCAGCCAAATCTAAGTCATGAAGGCCTTGCCTTTTATCACGTGCTTGCTTTTGTTGACTGTGGCAATGTGGAACCAAGCTTGCAGCCTGTCAGGAGAGTTATTAATGGTTCTGCTATTACAAGGCTGTGATATGCAGTCATAATAATTTATACCCCCATCTAGAAACTAATGTTTAGGTGATGTAACTCGAGCGGTTATTGACAAAAGCAATGCAGTGGAAGGAAAGGGTAGGCAATCTTACCTCATCTGTTTTAAGCATTGCAAACCTGGGGGAAATCATAGTGTTTATTTCATTTTCTGTGTTAGGTTTTTGCCCTTCAATTGGTCACATTTGCAGTATTGCTTTTAGCTGGAAAACAGACAGTATGAGATAAAATGGTCTACAGAAACTTATGCCTGTCTATTCTGATGCTGCGCTAGAGTCCCTGCTTATTGAACAATGGAATTGACCTTTTTTCCAAGGATTCTGAATTTAATTCCAAATGCAAAATATGATTTCCAAAGGCCCACAGAAATTTATTTATTTTTTTTTCCCCTAATTCTGTACCTCCAGAGAACAGGAGCTACCTTAACATAAACTGGACAACTCCACTTTTGTAAGACCAGAGATTCCAGGAATGTCTGCATGTGTGGCTTTTCTTCCAAAGTGTGGACATGTAGAAATTACAGTCACTTCCAGAGCAGAGCTGCAGTACCTATAGACCTGCAAGGCTGGCAGACCACTTCTTCAGCACTTTCAGTACTACATCACAGCTTTTGTCTTCAATTTTCATCTTGGACTATATCGCACCTGAAAAAGTCTTTATACAGTTGTTTGTGCAGTTCAAAACTGAGATTAGTGTAAGGAGTTAGAAGAGTGGGGAAGTGGAAACGCTCAAATTCATGTCTAAGTTGTCAGCTTTCTCATGTGTTTTTTACTGTGAGTCTGTTAAATTGTTTCTTTACTTTCTAGGCCTGTTGAAAATGCATCTGAATTTTTGCATCTAGTCAACGAAGGCCTACAGCTGAGAGTCAGGCACCCAACACTGGTGCATGCTCATTCCTCTCGTTCTCATCTGGTAGTTACATTGACCATAACCACAATTATCTCTGAAGATAACTTTGGTAAGTAGGATGTTACTAAAATATATCTAGAGCCAGTTGTTTTTTGAAAAACAGTCTGTGGACTGAGAGATTTTCATATTGGTTTTTTCCCCTTTTTCTAACATTTAATACATTCCCTCTGCGCCTTTTCCATTGTTTAACTTCTACACACCTTCTTAAATAAAAGACCGGTTTGATGTTTGAATGCTACTGAAACTTTCACTTTCATAAAACCTTTTCTTTTCTTTCCACGTCTTGACTTAAAGAGTTCTTGAAGTTTCATAGCATAAAACAACTATTTAAATAAATGTTATCAGTAAATCATAAGATAAGGTATAAGATAAGATAATAAGAAGACAGATACTCAAATACAGTAGTTAAATCACTTTGTATGACATACCATATAATTATTCATGCTAAGTTTGTGGTAAAGCTAACCATGCATTTTAGGGATCATCATATGCTTTTGGGTGAGAAAGAATTAATTTTTTTACCTGCTGCCTTGCAAAAATGTCTATTAAATTCAGAGTCTCTTGAATTGTTAATAATAGGCCACTTTAGAAACAGACAACATAGTTGTCTTATTTACTATGGCAAAACCTGTATTTCTACTATGCATTACTACACCAAGACTTACCAGTTTATTGCTTTAGGAATAACTTTGGCTTTTGGGGGTTAACTTTGTTTTCTTTTGCTCATGTTGTAATTAGGCTCACTGCTTCCAGTGCTGTGGTCCATCTCCTTCATACTCTGCAACAACAATATGGTTTTAGAAAGTGGAAAATATTTAACATTTTTTTCTCTTAGATTGCTATCAGAAATTAAACCGACAATATTAGCAAAACAGAGCAAACAGTGCCCTCACTTACCTATGGGCCTTGCCAAAAGACACAGTTGCTTCACAAGTTTCAGCTCCAGTGTTCCAGATGTTAGCTCTAGCCAGCTCCAGATTCTTGTCAATCAGACAGATGTTACTTTTCAAAACACTATGTTTGCACCGTTAGCATACCGGCCATCTTGTCCAGTCCAGCCTTCCCTTTGCCATTTCAAATTGCAGTCACGTTGTCTGGCAGCAAAGCTCCATAGAATTGTCTAATTTACATTGAATGCAAACTCAGGCTTTCAGCTCATAGCGCATGGATGAAGATGAGCAATCCTGAGGGGCAGAGCAGTACTGTAAATGAGACCTCAGTATAGCAGTGTGACAGTGCATTCTGGCTTGTTGAAAAGGAGAAATTCCTGATGTAAAAGCTAGGTGCTATTGTCAAATATCTCACCACCGGAGATCTAAGTCACTAAATAAAATGTTGTAAAGTCTGTGTTGAGTCCTGCACCTAAAGGCAGGGTTGACAAGTCAGCACTTTTTCAGGTTTGATTAAAGTCTTCTAGCATTTTGCTTCAGTAATATCTGTTCTTTGAGGAGAGCAGTTTCTTACCTTCCTTATCTGAAATGGAAGAATAGCGAGAACACTTACTTTTACACTGTATGGCCTGAAGCCATTTATTCAGTGTAAACGAACACAGCTGCTCTGTCTACACTGCGAACAGCTCAGGTTTTAGCCTAGCTGAAGAGATAGAGCTCTGCAATCCTATTCAGTCTGTTCCTTACTCAAGTTTTGCAGCTGGGAACTTTTTACTGTTGCAACTAGACTCTTTAAGTCCCCAAGAGAGCCTATTGTCTCTATTACCTGTAGCAGAGTATATGCCTTTTATTCTTCTATGTCTTTGACAAAGAGAGAGAGATGGATGAAAAACAAAACACTGAAGAAAAAAAGGAAAAGTGCTTTGGGAAAACTCTTTTGCATATACTCCTGCTAAGCTAATGTCAAAGTAGCTTTCCTAAAGAATCTGTCTTCCTTTTCCTTCCCAGCAGAGAACGAAAGCCAGATGCTGCTGTTGAGGGAGAGGAACGATATGAGGCAGACTAGTGCAGCTGCAGAACTACTAGTAGTAGTGAGTAGATAACCAACCTGAAAAACTGGGAGTAATGCTTTTGAGGCTAATAGCTCATTATATGGAGATGCAGCAGTGGCATATGAGGGCTGAAGGAAGTCTAGAGGGAACAGCAACAAAGGACAAAACAGAAGAGGCAGGATGAACTTTTTTCTTGCCAGAGCACCAGCAGGTTATGTTTCAAATGCATAGAAACAGACTTCAAAGCTTACAGCTCCCAAACATCCAAAATCTCACTTTGGTTACAGTCAATCTAAAACATGAAAAAATGCCTCTTTAAAATCCTTACTGAACTCCTGTTTCTTGTTTTCCACAAAGAAGTGTGATCAACAGGGATATTAGATACAACACAACCTACAACAAGTCTTGTTACCAACCGGTACGATTGGTTTGATGAACAAAACCTTAAATGAAATAGAAAAAAATAGAAAAATGCCCATGCCATTGATTCTGAGTTGTACATTGCTTCTGTTAGAATAGTCTAAAACAGCAGATATTGTACTTCCCCTGTTGATACCCCATTTTTGCCCCCATCTCAATTTTCAGTGTCAGTGAGAAACTCCCCTTGTTTGTTTTTTCCATTAATCAGGTACTTCATGGGAAGATGAACAAACCAGTCAGAGACTAAATAAGGAGGTTTCCTGCACCTTTCCACAAAAAATGAGAGACAATAAATCCACCTCTTCCTCCAGAGCCTCTTCACCAACACAACTTGAAGCCACTGAGAAACTGAAGCAAGTCAAAACTAGACTGCAGCTGGTGGATCTGGCTGGTAGCGAATGTGTCGGTAAGTGAACGTGTCTGTTTACAGGCATGGATCCTCCCAGATCTAGGTTACAACAGTTGCCTTTACCTCTTTATGCAGGAAAACGTGCGACCCTGCTTTCACACAGCGGGTGGTTTAAACCCACAGATCCTGACATAAAAAAAATTTGTGGGCCTGATTGTTCCAGTTTTATGCTGGTACAGTTTAACTGAAAATCTGACTGCATAAGCCTAAAATGAGCCCAGGGCGGTTACCCGTATCATAGGTATATTATTTGTTCAGACTGGTTCTATTAGGCCTGTTTTTCTACTCTGAAAATTAGCATGTCTTTGTACAGGAATGTGTAAAGTGCATAAATTATTTAAATAATACAAATATCTGTAATAATTGATATTACCATGTGTGAGTTTTTCTGCCTTATTATGGAAATGGTCTTGGAGGAAGTTAGTGTTGAAAAGATAATATTGTTTTCATTGTTTCCTCAAAGCGCTTTCCTCCTCCCCCCTCCTCTATGCACACAATAATTTCAAAAACTTGATTATTTCCTAAAGGACGAGCTTTCTTACCAAGAAAAGCCATGCAGCCAAATGTACCATTCCAGAAATAATGTTTTGAAAACTGAACCAGTATTATGAAAGAGTCTTTTACTTTGCTGCCAAGAATTCTTGCTGTTGCTCACTGTTAAACTTTTGTTCTACAAAGAAACCTAATATAATACATTATTTTTCTCATTTGCTCTAAACGCTGGAAACTGCTAAACGTGTAATTGAGCAACAGTGTGTGTGTTTGTTCTCTCAGTTCAACCAGGACACCCATTTACTCGGTTTGGGGCTCAGCGGGCCAGATCCTCCAGTGAAGCCCAGCACTGTGCTCGCTTACATCAGCGTTAGATGGGGCGCCGCAGACTAACTGCAGACTAACCTCTGCCATCAGCTACGCTGCTGGAGATTTGAAGGTGTATGACTTGCTCAGATAAAAGTGAGGGCAGCTGTTAACTTGTGATTGTTTTAAAATGTGGACAAATCGAAGTTAGCAGCAGTAGCAGGCACCTCACACACTTTAAATGTATATCAGCACCCTGCCTTGTTAGCTCCATAGCCATCCTGGATCACTTACAGCATTTACGAAGTGGTCCCTTTTTAGCAAACTAGGTTTCAGTTTGAAAACTCAGCTAAGTGCTTTGTGGAAGTTCATCTGACCAAATGCAGATAATTAGCAGTTTGGCTGTACTCTCCTCACCTATTTGCAGTTTCCTGCTTTAGGGTGATATCCATTGTCTGAGGAGTCCACCGTCACTGACTACGAAAGAAGCCTGGGGATGCCTGTTGTCATGGTTTGGGCCAGATTGGCCGATCAGAACAACAGACGGCCCTTCCCCCCGCCTCTCTCCTCAGAGAGGAGAGGAAGAGATAAGGAGATTTACGAGTCTAGAAAAAGAACTAAACTACTTTAATGAAAATAATAATAAATAACAA
>VXBH01001552.1:0-16846 GCA_013400035.1 Rynchops niger | reverse complement strand
AAACAGCGAAGTTAGCTGACCTTGGTTGTTATAGCAATAAGTCTAAGCAAGAGCCTCTGTGCGTACCCTTCCTTGGTATAATCAGGTCTTATCACTCTGAGAGTGAACAGTGTCTGAACAATATGCTGTTCATTTCAGAGTTTAGTCAGTTAGAAGAGGCCCAGCTAAAAAGTAAAATTACAAATCAGAAACTGGTTCTGTTCTACCTCAAACCAGGACACCTGTAGACACAAGACTCCAGTGAAGTTAATCTGAGATAAATCCTATCTCAGATTATTGACACCCTGTGGCAGGGTCTTCCGAACTGTCTTGCTCTGTGCCTCTCTGCAAAGAGACTCTACCAGTCCAGGGGCTTTTTCTGTTATTGTGCCTTTTTACACTTGCCTCTTGAACACCTCTCCTGTTCTCCCAGTTGGCAAAATGCTGGCCTAAAGGGAAAACAAGATCCTGTACAGTCTCTCCAGAGGTGGGACAGAAGGCAGTTGTAGAAACTGTTAGCCCCATCTGACCATGCCACTACCATTAGCTCTGCCTAGCACGGATCACGTGCTCTGGATAATGAGAAGGGATGGCAGATGCATCTGTAGCTCATCCACTATCCTGAAGAAAGGCTGAATTTGAATAATGTGATGTTAAATGCTTATAAGAAGTTTCTCTTCCCCAAATGGCAGAAGTAAGGACAGGAGGAATCACACTTAACTGCACACTTACCCAGACTGATCATAGAGTTGCAGTCTCGCAGCACCTCTTGAAATTGGTGCAACTTTTATTTGTGAACCAAGCCTTCCCAGTGTTGCTGGAGGGCAGCATAGCTACATACCACCATGCTGGTTAACTGTTAGAAGGGCATTGTTTTCCTCTATCGATTTTCTATCAGCAGATCACACCACGAACAACAGCACGTTACAGACTTTGTGAACACAAACCCCTCACATTTCTGGCCGCTGTACAGGTTTTTTTCTGCAGCTTATGACATCAGCGTCACTCCAGTTCTTCCTAAGGGATACAGACAGGGCAGTTGACTATTACAAAAACTGGTGGAACACAACAGGCTTCTCTCTGGAGGCACTTTGGACTGATGTTTTCAAAAGCAGCATTGTCTGATCTTACGGTGTTCCTACTTTCTCAGTTCCGTAATACACATGGAGCCAAGATGCGTTGTACAGCTGAAGAAATACTTCAGACCATCTGCAGGCACTTAACCTTCCTTCAAAGAGCAGAAGCACTGAACAATGTGTTGGCAGTTTGGAGCAAACAATCACTGCATCTTGCTTTGGCATGGGTGCACTGGAAGTCATGGTTCAGAATTTGTGTTCAAAAACGCTGCGTTAAAAGTAGATGATGCAGCAACAGAATTTTTCACCATTACAGTTGAAGCAGCTTTGCTTAGTCTCACCGTTGCCTTTTTCTACACCGTACTAGGTATGTCTGGAGTGACAGGTGCAGCGCTGAGGGAGACGTCATTTATTAACCGCAGCTTGTCTGCCCTAGCAGACGTTCTTGGAGCAATAGCAGAACAGCGATCTCATGTACCATATCGAAACAGCAAACTTACGCGTTTGCTTCAGGACTCCGTAGGTGAGGGATTATTCTGACTTGTGTTTAACATTTCCCATTCTTTCCTCTCCTTTGTTGTGTAGAACTAGCGGGTGATCTTGTACTCCTCCATTTTATGTGGGCCTCTATTCAAAGACTCCAGCTTTGGAGCAGTGTGAGTACACAGTGAGGGTTCTGAACTCCTCCTGAATTTGGCTAAACCTTGTTGTTTCCAAGGTTCAGTTTAGGAATACACTTTGGAATAATCACATCATCTCTAATAGGATTGTGTATGGGGTAATAATTGCATTTCACTGGTGTTTCACATCAGGTACAGTTTACAAGTTAAGCTTCAATTTTTATTACTACAGGGTGTAGTCACATGTTTGCACATTCCTTAACATTATGCCCTGTAGCAGTAAGACAAAGGAGGGAGACTTTGGAACATACGCACGTACTGTGCTACAACTTCTTTTTGTGTTTGGGTCACCTCCTCTTCTCTAGCTCCTCATCCACGCAGAAATAGCTTTAAAAGCAAGTGTAACTCCTGCAGCAACATCAGATTTGTGTCCATCCATATAGTACATTAGTCTGTTTTCCTTCAACCAGAAAGCACCATCCCTCTAGTCTGCAGTTCAAGGCGTTGACAGTGACTGAGGTAACAGTTCTTCAGAGCTTCTGTGAAAGACTATTAATTTTTGCTTAACCTTTGAATTTCACCTAGCACTGGAGTCCCCACTGAACAAAGGGAAAGCCAAAGAAAGAAGTGAGTTTAGGAGCTATGTTGTATGGGCACTGAGCCTGGTTTTAACCATGCCTGGTGTGTGACTTGGGTTGACAGTGTTAGGGTGAGATGTTGAAAGTGGCAATTTCCTTGTTTGTTTAATCATTCTCTGTGAACTTCTAACAAGTCTGTTTTGCTTTATTATCATGCAAATAACCCATTTTGCCGTTACCCTGAATTTGCAAACATTTGACAAAGCTTAATGAAGTGCCCAGGCCCATAACATACATGCAGACTAACTGATGAAGCTATAAGGGGAAAAAAATCTACATTACAAGTTGTGAAGCACTTTTATTCTACTGGGTCAACTATCATATTGTTAGATACAGACTCCCCTCGAAGGAGCTGTCTGTTTTTAACAGCGCTCTTCATGTACTATCTTCTGCTTCATAAAAGCTATGGTAGCCTGTGCTCATTGATGTGTAGAGAAATACATTACCAGTGTATAACTTACTGAAAATGATGAGGTAAACAAATATGTTTTGCCTTTTTTGTGGTTTTAGGAGGTGATGCTAAACTGCTGGTGCTGCTCTGCATATCTCCTGACCAGAAATACTTAACGGAATCGATGCAGTCTCTGGGCTTTGGAACTCGTGCTCGGCAAGTTCAGAGAGGACAAGTCAAGAAAAAAAATTTCCCAGTGCCGAGTAAAGCAAAATAAAACCCAAGACTCCTGTGGATTAGGGTATTATTAATGAGTTCCTCAGACTGAAATGTATATTGTTGTCCTAAAGCCATTCTTTTAGGTATCAACTGCCAGATAAAATAAACAATCCTCAACATGGCATTAGCGAGCCATAAACCTGCTGATAATGTTCTTGCTCCAAAGATAATAGCAAGTATTGACAACAGCTACCAACCATGGCGGAATGACGTAGAAATAAATCAGGCTGTTTTAGGAAAGCTACTTCAAGACATGGTCTTGGTGTGTTTCCTTTGGGCAAGTAGAACTAAGTCAACAGAACCCTGATTCAGGATGGCTCGCTTCTGAAAGGCCACGGGTGCATTCTGTTTTCTCAGTGCTTCCACTGAGGGAGTGCAGGAGTCGTAAGTATCATTCCAGCGCTTCAAAGCAGCAAGTGAAATACTTCCTCCCAGTCTGGATTAATATGGGATGTGTCATTGTGGCTTCCTCTTCTGTCTAGCACAGATGGGGTCACTCCTCATGCACTATCAACAGGTAGGAGTGTGAAGGAACCTGTCTGTGAGCTGTATTGAATGGGATTCTGTTCTCTGATTTTAGGTAGGAAATAACGGCACTACTGAGATGGAGGAAAAGGAGTAAGGCTGTGTCTACTATCCCTCTGGAATGCAGCTCAGGAAGCAAATGAGGGATTATAGAATTTTTTGAAAACACATAAATGGTTGGAGTGAATCCCAGCTCTGCTGAGTTCACTAAGACTACAACTTTGCCTCTTCTGGGTTTGGTGGTGGGTTTTTTTTTTGCTCCATGAATGCTAAAACGGCCCTGAACTTCAGATCCTAACGGCTAATGGGACCTAACTTGTACAACTGTTTCAGTAGTAGTCTGGCCTGTTGTTTCACTTGCATTTCTGAAGCAAGTTAACCACATCACAACCTTGAAGTTGCACGTGAGAAGAGGTTAACTACACACTTCCCATCTATCATGTGAACAAAACACCAAACACAGCTTGTGATGTGATGCTTGTCATCTTCAAGAGACTTTCACCCCCTTACACCAACGCTGAGGTAACATCATGCAGGGCTTGTGAATGAAGTTACACCAGGAGAAGTTTCAAGGAAATTTAAGCAACGTCAGCGATGACAAGCAGTTCTCAGATGGGTAGCTGAGTTCAAATAACATCTGATGTGTTTTATGCACTGCGTTATTGCTCAGCAGAGGCCTCAGGATCCACTCTGAATTTTTACCTCCAGCAATCTCTCTGCCTCTGGACTGGGAGAGAGGTCATCGGTAGGTCACTGCCAGAAGGCTTAAATTGCAGTGGCCTGCCCAAAAGGCTGGAGTTTATAGTACTCCAAGTCACTTAACCTTCACAAGCATAAATATTTATTCACAGATTATATAGCATACTATTATTGGAATTTCACCCTTGAATATGTAACAGCTGCTGTGTTGCATGCAGTGCTCTGGTGCTTAGAACACGAGCATCGTGACCAGAGAGCTGTAATACTTGTTTTCCTAAATAATGTCACAAGGGTAAAAATGCAACTTTACCTGATTCCAGCAGTAACAGATGGGTAGGAAAAGAATCTGGACATGGGACCTTATGAAGCTGAACGGTCACTAAAGCAATCTCGGGGAAGAAAGCGTCAGAGCGAGGAACATTAGCCTGGTAAATGAAACGCAGGAGCAGACAGCTTGAAGCTCGCCTTAGTCTCCTGACAGCTAGGCTACTGAAGCAGCCTGCATTACAGCTCCAAACCAGGTTATGTGACAAGGGAGGGCTCGCTGAGTCCACCAGCATCTTTAAGCAAGTTCCTCAAATGTTTTTAAGGAGTTGGCATTTCCTAAGTGTTACATAGAAATGTAACTTGTCATGAACAGTGCTTTCTTTTCTGGAGCTACTCTTAGAAACTTGGCGTTTATTTACAATCTGTGTGGTAGGGGAAAAGCGGCAATACTTACTGTTAAAGCTGAGAAATAAACGTCTCAGTTATCAGCAAATACCAAAAGTTTAAGTTCCTACATTAACGTTAACTCTGCCAAATTGTGCATATGCAGCATTCCCTATTTCTGTTTTCCTTGTCAGCGCAGTCTATCACTTGCTGTTTGACCTACACTGAAACGTACAGGATATAAAGGGCAGCAAAGTTAAGATTTTGCTCCAAGAACTTTCATTTTTGGAATTTCCTGGGTTATAAAGATGCAATTGCACAATCCCAGTGTCAGACGTAATGCGCTGAAGGAAAAGAAGGGTAAAAGTTGTAAGGGTGAAATGGCTTTACTCTGGCATCTAAGCTGAATTGTGCTTTGCCTGAAGATCCACTTGGACCTGCCAAAGGAGAGGCAGGGCTCTTCAGACAGGTAACTTACGTCCCGAGGAGCAAGGAAAACAGCACGTGCAAGGCCCTATACTTCTCTCTTTTTTTTTAGTTTTCAGATCTTTCGAGTTTTGAAATGACAGCTATGTTAGAAAAGCATGTGTGACAGATATTCATGGAGCTGACATCAAGGTTTCCTTTTTTGACCAAAACCTATCCTGATAAACCAGTCCTCATCATCTTGACACTGTAAAGCTGAAGCACACGTACCAACACTGGGAGAAAGAAAGTGATAACTGAAAGGATTATAAAGAATTGAGACAAGAGGTCATAAGCACCGGGGAAAAGGTGGTTGGTTTTAGAGTGCCCATGTAGTGTATTTGCTAATAGAGCTTTGCTCTCTGGAAGGGCAGGAGTGCAGGCAAATGAGAGTAAAAGCTTTACAAATTAGGAGAAAATCCTTTTGGTGAAGCCCAGGAGTGCGTGATCCAGAGCTCAGCTGGGTGATTCGGTCACTGTTTTGGAGGGAGAGCCAGTATAGGGGTCCTCTCTCCCGTCCATGATCAGCATGCCGTGGTGGTAGTCAACACGCTAACCTTTCACAGCTGGGCTCTCCTCCTCCTCCCCTGGGCCCACACTTTTCCCCTGTGACAGTTCAGCCAGCGCTCAGCTACATTGCACCTCCCACCCTCCCTCACCAGCCACACGAAATAGGCATTTCTCTACAGAACAGTCCAAAGCGCCACAAACCCATTGGACTGGCCTTCAGATGCCCCTCCCAGATTTATTCTGCCACCTTCTTTCCTCCGCAGATGAGCTGAGCAAACCATTTTAGCAACAGTAGCTATGAGCCTCCACCTCAAAAAGCCTGCCCATTATTGAAACCACAGCCAACACAAGAGAATATGGTCCGTGAACATTTTGGTATCCAGCGTCCTGGTTTAGTGTGAAGTTGGCCAAGTCGTCAATGGTGTGAAGCCTGACCAGCACAGCAGCGACCTGGGAGGCCCAGGGTCTGGTATTCATGCCAATGTACCCCAAGCACCTTAACGTGAAGGTGAAAGCTGCTTCCACACTGCAAGCACCCCTCACACCCTGGCATCCTCCAACCCATGGGCCAAGCACCCTCCAGAAAGCAGAACATTTAGATCCAGTTCAAGGACAAAGGATTTGAGCTCGTGTCACTGCCCACACAAGTGAATGCTCTGGTTTGCAGGACATCCAGCAGATCTGGAAATGGGACTCTACCAGACCAACCCCCAAGTCCTAATAGCAAGTGCTTGTCTAAAGCAAAATACACAAATACACGTACACATAGACCCACACAGTTAGCAGGAGAAGTCTAGACATATATGGAATCAGACAATAGCCTTCAAGATACAAGTCCCAAATTTGGTACAGCTCGGTGCCCACGTTCCTCTGTGGATTTATCATTACAGATGGAATTTATCATCTCTGGTTGTTGGTTCCCCTAGCAGCCAAGGCAAAGGGATTAACAGGATAGATGATACACTTTCAGCAAGTACCTCTGCTTCCCTGGTCCAGCAAAGGAGTCCAGGCAAAGGCTTTAGAGCCCCAACTCTCAGTTTGCCACGGCCAGGGAAACCAATTGCTCAAGGGCCTGGTTTTGAAGGTCAGACAACTGCTGGGGCAGTTTTTCACTTATTTTTTCAGCCTTGATCCCTACTGCACCTACCCAGCTCTAACCTTACACTCTGCAGCACTGGTCCAACGCGCCACCTTTCAGCCTCCGCAAATTTGTCCCCCATTCACTTGCGGCGCCCGGCTTTGCCTACAGGGGAAGGCAGCGTGCAGGGGGGGCAGAGCAGAGCATACGGCACAGGAGCTGCTCCCCACCATGAGGGCGTTTTCATCAGCGTCCGCAGGGAACGTCTTTGCGGAGGGCAGCTACGTGCTCCCTGAGCTGCTGCACACCGAGCACGTGTCTGCCACGCTGTAAATTCCCCCTGCAGTCCCTCGCACTCTGCACCCTCTGCAGACAAGCCATTGATCTTCCTCACCACCCAGGAGGACTCTTATCAGTAGGGCCCAAGGAAGCGACGTGATCCACAATTGCTTAACAGTGCTGCATCTCATCACAGGGTTAAAAAAAAAAGAAAAGAAAAAAAAAAAAAAAAAGCAGTAATTAACCAGCCAGCGCCTTTGGCCCACTCTTCAACAAAACCTTGACCTATGCTGACATTTGAAAATTATATATTTAATTTCCATATGTGGCTTCATGCCTTGGCAGCAGCCACACCACAAAGAGAGGCTGCTCTTGGTTTTAGCCAGGCTAGGGAAACCATAATTAGCATTGGAAAGTTCACAAAAATGTTTAATTTGTTATTAAATTGCCAATCCCATTTTATGAAGCACTCTTCCAAACCTCTGCAGAATGAAAGCACGGGCAGAACGAAGCAGTTATTGGGAAAGGCTTTCAGCTCCTGCTGTGGACAAGCAGTCGCAAGCTGGTGGGTTTGCGAGCCCCTTCCAACCAGAGGAAGAGGGAGCAGGCGGGCCTGGTGTGCTGGAATGCCAAAGGTACCACAGCCTTCTACAAAACCAACTTGGCCTTTGAGCAACAACATTAACCGTAGCCCCAGCCCGACAAAAATGCAAGCCACGTACTACACAAAGGAGGGCACGGCGGGATCTAATTGAAGGGCAGGAGTGAGGGAAAACATTGTCTTCAATTGTTTTTTCTTACCTCCTTTTTTATCAAACCAGGTTTTGTTTTGCAATGCATTTGCCCCTTTTAATTTTGTTTATATCAAGGGAGATTAAAAAAAAAAAAACAAGATAAAATTTGAGCCTCCCTGAAGTCATGCAAGTACCTCTGGAGAGGCTGGGGGAGTGGGCAGCCATGCTCAGTTTCGTTTATTTGAATTAATCTTTAATAAGTGGCAAGGTGCCCGTGGTCTTGACTAAGGTTGGCAACACGGCCAAACAATAACCATCCAAAAGTTGCGTTGAACTGTTCTTTGGTGACACTTAGAAGTGAGGGTTTCACAGCAGGGCCCTGGGGGCAGGGAGAGCCAACGCAGCAGAGGGACGGGACACTCCCGTGCTCAAAGGTTTCGGCCTGCACCTGGCCACAGGCTGGTGCCGGGCACCGAGGCCCATGACTGCGAAGGGCTGCAGGTTTGGGACAACCTATGGCTTCCCCAAGGGCGCTGGCTTGCTGCAGGAACTGCACGGGGCTGCACAGAGAGCATCAAAGACACCAGGGAACGCATCTTTGTGCTCTACTGCACATCCCTCTCTGAGCTCTTGGGCTGTGAGGGATGATCGTAACTGCTCCCTTACTCATGACAACATCCCCCCCAGCCTGTGGTTTTACCTAAAATGTCAGATTGAAATAAAAAAAAAAAAAAAAAAAAANAAAAAAAAAAAAAAAGGGAGGATCACTCTTCACCATACCCAAGAGTTTGAGACTGAGCAGACAAAGCGTTTGGAAGAGGAGTCCCAAACTCAGTATTTCAATGACATGACGCAATGCTCCAAGTTCACCTCTTGTTTGTTCAGTACATGACAGGTCTCTAATGACTTGGAGATAAACCTCAGAGAGCCTGCTGAAATGCTTAAATGGTCAAGTGACCAGACACATTCAGATGTCAGTACTAGCAGTTCAAACACCAGGGCTTAAATTCAGCAACAAAAGAAGGGGACTGCAGTGCTTCAGCTATCAGGACCAAGTATTGGTCCATCAGCTTTGGTTGACAGAAACAACGTGGAGGGAAAAATCCATAGTTATCAAACAAATCCATAGTTACCAAACTCCAGGGATGTGAGATTTGCACGTCTTACCCACAGACTTGCAGGCTTAAATTTGCACCTCTGCTCAACTCCCTGGGGAACCACAGTTAAGCCAAGTTAACACCCCATGTTCTTCCAGCTCCCTTCAGGCTTGCAAGTATCTCCTCCAACACGTGTCCCCTCTTGCCCTTTTTCTGTGAAATGAAATTACTGTCCTGGCTGGGATGAGTCACTGCCCAGCAGTTCACTTAAAGGCAAGCACTGGGAGTGGTTTTTCCTCTCATTTTCCTCTGGCCTTTACTAATCAGTTCCTTCCGCCTTCTAAACAAAAATAAAAACTAAACAAGAGGAAAAAAAAAAAGAAAGCCAATGCCACTAATACAAAAAGCTTTGGAAGCCACACCAGAATCTTTGAAGATCCAAGTGACAGAAGACGATACTTCCTCCCTCACTTCAGACTTTGGGTTTTTAGCAGCATGAGCCTCCTCCGCCTCTTTCCAAGCACAGGCACGCGGACTCTGCCCACTGCGTGCTCTGAGCTGGCGTTTGGAAAGACACAAGCTCCAGGTTGAACTCACAACCAACATTTTGCAGAGCAGCGGATGCACTAGTAAGCAGTCCTTCCTTATGCTTTAGCTATGGGCCTCGGATACTTCAAGCTTTACGTGCTTTGGCCGGGCAGCACCGATGTTCCCGACACAGCGTGCATTACACCTGCTCTGACAAGTTTCATCAGTGTTTGAGATCCAGGTGTCCAGATTCTTTTTCTCCTGACCCATTTCCCAAGTCCTCCCCAGGGTAGGTGGTTCAGCGCAGGCAGATGCATGGACTGATCCACGCACCACTTAGAAAGGAGCTGGAGGAGCAGCCCATGCTGCTCTGGCTGGGTCTGCTGCCCAGGCTGAATCCACAGAGAATCACAGAATGGTAGGAGTTGGAAGGGACCTCTGGAGATCATCTAGTTCAACCCCCCTGCCAGAGCAGGGTCACCTAGAGCAGGTTGCACAGGATAGACAGTGCTTCACCCGCCAATGCTCTTAGTCCTTCACAATGCAACTTGAGCTTAGGCAGCCAGATCTGACAAGTTATTTCATGGTGTCCGACTTGTGGGCAGCACTTCCCCACAGAGATGGGACAAAGTTCTCCAGAGGCAATTCAATATTGCAGCATCCACACAGGGACACCTCACAGAGACGGCACAGGGCTCAATCCAGAGGGACTACAAACTGGGTGTTGGGAAGGTACCAGGCAGTGCAAAAGCTACTGCCCAGGCTGTCTCCAGGGGCCATAAAGGGCATCGTGTCTTTGGACATTCCCCATTGATGCTGTCTTATGCAGAAACATGTGTCCCATATGCTGCCCTCCCAGTCTCCATCCCAAAAACAGGCTTTATAATGCCTTTTTGTGGAAAGCTGGTGTAGATTCACTGTCAACATGTACCAGCTAGAAGTTACAGCAGTAACTTTTGCTGCTCACTACCTAATGCCATGAGAGCAGAGAAACACCTTTTGGTAGCAAGCCCCTTAGATCAGCCAAGACGCTGCCGTGATGTACCCATTGCAGTCTTCACCTCTCCTCTTACCTTGGCTCAGGAAGACTCTGAAACTGCCCATAAGAGCTACCAGACCAGTAGCTGTGATGGGGGGAACATGCAATGGGCAATGCAAAGGGAGGAAAAAGAGGTCCATAGCCTCACTTCTGCTTCCTTACCAGAATCTGGTTTACCTGCAAAATTTGCAACAGCAAGAGGCAGGATAAGACTGTGATGCCTGAACACAAGAAGCTGTTCCTGCATATTCACCAGCATCATCTCCACGTGAACAAGGAGAGAAGACTTACAATACACACACTGGTGTAGACACCGCATGACTGCGGACAACTCACAACAGACACTTTCAGGACATGGGATGCAAACAATAGGCCTACAGTTTCTAAGCATGAGCAGGTCTGTGTTAACCCTTTCTACCTCGGTCCCATAAATCCTGGCACATCAGAACATCACAACCTGTGCAATCCCAGCTGTAAGTCACAAGCTCAGCTCTAAGGTATACAGACAAAAGGCACACGAATTGATGAATAATGAAAATGTAAAAACGTGCAGTTG
The DNA here is from genome assembly GCA_013400035.1 of Rynchops niger. Taxonomy (NCBI): domain Eukaryota; kingdom Metazoa; phylum Chordata; class Aves; order Charadriiformes; family Laridae; genus Rynchops; species Rynchops niger. The sequence goes on along the minus strand of VXBH01001552.1, from coordinate 5,702 downwards.
CATGGGGCAGAGGAAGAGAAGCAAGCCACCTGCACCGTCACTGCAGTCCTGGGAGGGCTCCTGCTGGTGAGGGTACAGCAGCTACTGAAATCCTAGTAAAAAAACTTTTCTGGTCAAGCTACATAGCAGGGAATGCAGCACCTGGGGAAGCTGGACACACAGCTATTACCTCCTGCTTCTCATGTCACCAGGACTGCATCCAGTCCAGTTGTGGAGCTTGCATGAACTTAGAAGTAGCTATAGGCTACTACAGCTGAGGCCTTCTAATTCAGGACAACAGAGCAGCCACCTTCTCCATGCTCACACTTCTAGGAAGCATCAACCTCCTCTTGTCTGAGATGAGCACCTACACTCACAGGTTTGCTCCTCCTGTATCTCTCCTGAAGTGAGCCATGCACTACCATGGGATGGTGAGGTGGTACCTCTACAGAACAGACCAAGCCAAGCCCGAGGACGGGAAGGTGCCACTGAGGACACCTCTGCCCATTCACAGGCAAGCCTGATGCTGCACAAGGCAGCACCAAACTGGCTTCAGCCAGGATGCCTTTTAGGAGACCCCAAGGAAGCACTCAGGATACCAACACAGCTTATGGTGACCCCTGAAACGCCAGCTTCCCGGGCAGGACAAGGCACTCATGCAGGTCCATAGATACCTGTTATCTGGGGGTACACAGCTGGTTCCAGTACACAATTAAATTACACCCACCACTGACACAGCCGGTGACTACAGTCCAGCACCCACACATAAAAGCTGCTCCACAACAGCCAAGAGCATCTTGCAACACCAGTGCTTGTGACTCCTACAGTGAACAACATTTAAGCAAGACTGAGAGGCAAGTAAGCCCTACCCCACCACCCCAGCAGGGCTCTCCTTACTTCTCTCCTGGGCAGCTTATCCACAGAAACACGAGAGAAGCCTGCTGGTAACTCTTCTCCCACAGAATCTGCAGAAACCACCTCCTTTCTCTGGCTCTTCTCAGAAGGGAGCTGATTTCCTGTGCTTTGAGTGCCCTCCTCTATAACAACCTCCACCTGGACCTGCTACCAGCTGCAGCAAGGTAAACACCTGAGCTGCTGGCAACACTTTCTGGCCCCTGCTCACAGGCACAGGAGAACAGCTTAGGGACACCAGAAACCACCTGGTGCTCCTCCATGCCCAGGATGTCAGGGCTGAAACAGAATGTGAGAATTGCTGTCACTGTGCCCTGCAGGGCTCTGCGTTTTATCCAGGCATCCTCTACACGGGGAGAAATTGTACTTGGAGTGAAATTGTGGGCACCTGCCTGGAGTTGGAGAGGCAGCTCTGAGCCTGCAGGACGGCATCAAAGAAGCAGGGCCAGAGTGGTGGTAGCAGCAGTCGGGGGCAGCAGCTCTGGGAAGTCCTTAAAGCTTGTTAGCCTTAAAAGTGCTGGGTTGTCCAAAAGCTCAGCCAATGTTCTGGCAATGTCCTTGGGAAAGGCAGCCTTCAAGAGCTCCTACCCACCTCTGTTTTTTCTGAAAACAGGCTAAAATCAGCATCACGGCTGTAGAGCTCTCCCTTAGCATGCTAGCCCTCTATTTTTCAGCAGTAATTCTGCTTTGGATTTCAAAGTGGTTTGTGTTGAAGCAGATTGGCAAGCAATGGTTTGTACTCTCTCTATTATTTGCAGTACAAATGTTGATCAAAATTGTACCCAGCTGCTCCCACAGCAAACCCTGCTGCTCATCCCCTGCTGCAGGACGTGGCTAGCTGAATGCCAGCATGGCAGCCGGGCTGGGCTGGGACTGGCCAGGGGCACGGCCCCCACGTCTGCACCCCCAGTCTCAAGGCATTTCCTAAGCATGAGTTTGGATCTAGACGTTTAAAAACACACCTGCACTTGGGGGTCTCTTTATCGCCCCCTGGCATGGGCCCTTTGAGCAGTCCTATTGCCAAATTTTCCATTCAACCAGGTACGCTGGGAAGGATTCCTTAAGTTGTGAGCCTTATGCAAAAGTGTGACTTGGGGACCTGGAGCTTTAAAAAGACCCATAGTATACTGCAACACGTGTGAGAAATGCAGTCAAAGCTGGTAATATTAATATTGTCCACCTGGCCTCAGGTGTCTCATCTGCCTTAATGTACCCACCCTGGTGACCAGCATGTCCTTCTTGACCATCCCAAGAATGGGAGCTCCCAAAAATGCATCTCATAACCCATTAGCACTTTAACAGAGGTATTATAGGAGCTCTCTGTTCATGTCTGACTAGAAAGACCACGGGCAGAAAGTTTGCATTAGCCACACAAAGGTCATATGGGCAGAAAACCCTCCCTGACCCCAGCAGCAGCTACGTGTGCCAGAGGAGAGGACAGGAGCATTGCTGGTGTCACTGGTCCTGCAAATGCAGAGAGCTCAGGATCCACCTCAGCAGACGCTACAGACAAAAGCCAGGCTGGCATCCCATGCTTCCTCCATACACACAGCAAGCCTCTTAACCCTAAATATAGCAGCGCAGCCCACAAGCCAGACAAGAAAGATTTCAATAGCACCGCCAGGAACAACAACAAACTGCAGCACAGACCTTATTTCCAGCAGTGGGTAAGCGGGGGTGCCTCAGAGGAGGGCTAAAAGCCTCCTTGCTCTCATCCCCCAAGTCACGCCTGGAGGAGAGAAAAGTACCTGGCTTCCTACAGCATATATTTTTGCTCAGGGATCTCCATCCCGATAGCCAGAGCTCTTTGGAATGCACTCGGGTGTGAAACGGTGCGGAGCCGGGGTGGGGGGGACAGACCCCGCAGCCTGCAGCCAGCAGAAGAGCAGGGAGGGGCTGCCTCAATCCAACCTTTCCAGTCAGGAACCCCTTCGTTACAGACCGAGCCACATTCAAAGCTTCATTTTCTAAAAGGGTGGCGAGCATGGCTGTGGGAATCAGGCACAGCTCGGGCTGTTTGTCAGCTGGTCGTAGCAAAGAGGCCGAGTACTTTCTATGGTAATGCAAACTAATTTTTCCTACACCGAATGCTCTACTGTTGCTGAAGTATTCAGTGGTATTTTCCACGTGGTGGGCTGAGACTTCAGGCTTCTAGCATGTGCCATATCCAATTATCTAATCGTGTATTGAGAACAGCAGTGATTGGAGAAAGAAAAATAAAGATTGGTATAAATGTATTTATGAGATTTAAAATAAAAATGTGAGGCTAATATTTCCAGGAATAAAAATACAGCAGAATTTTAAAATACCACAGCTATGTTCTTCAGTAGCTCATATTCAGCTGCCCCTGCAGTCTACTAGAAAGAATAAATATGATTTTTGCTCATTATATCTCTGCGGTAGAACAACAGACTTCCAATGCGAGGGTTGTTATCTGGATCTTAGTCTAACAACTACAATCCCCTCCTTACAGACACAAGTTCAGGGTCCAGGACGGATGCAGCAGTACCTGGTGTGAAAGTGCAGCATGGCCATGGGCTGAAGCACACCCCTAAAAAATGAGCTGCAGGGACACAATATGTGCCAGCAAAGGAGGAGCGGGAACTATTTTGAGGTGGGTTTACTTTATAACACGTTGTTTGGATGTGAGAAGTGAAATCATTTGTGGGCAAACAAAGTTCTTCCTGCTCATTTCTGCATCATCCCATCACCTCCTCCAGCCCGTCCCTGCTGACTGACGGCACCTTGTGTGTCCCAGATCTGCCCCATTCCTCTGCTCCCCTCCATGAGGAAGCCCAGCGCTGGTGCAGCAGTCGGGACTGTTGCAGAGCGCGCTGAGCTGGGAAGGTGCTGGCACCCCGTACCCGTGCACCGGGCGGTACATCTCACCCAGCCACAGACCCAGCTGCCCCGGCTGAAGGAACACAGCAAAAGTGCCCAAACAGCAGCCCACCACTAGCACTTAGCTGCCCAAGGGGCTCACGGAGGTGATGTCACAGATGGAGTGATGCACTTCACTCAGAGAGAGAAGCAATGAGTCATTAATATAAAACACGGATTTAAAAACATTTGATAGTAAATGTGACAGTGCTTCAAAAAGATTCGATGGCAAGGCACATTTGCTTATTTACTGCATAGAGGCCAGGGTCAGACAGAACTGTCAGGGAGACCCTCCCATTGAGTCGAGGTTCAGAAAGGACCCCCTTGCTTTCCAAGCTCCTTCTCAGAGAGGAGTCGAGGTGCGGCTGGATCCAATCCTAGTCCCAGCCTTGGTCAATGGTTTACGTCTAAAGGATTATATATGCACAATCAATCCTTTATATCACTTAGCTAAGATTTCAAAGTTTAGCATGCTCTTAGTCACTTACCTAGAACCTGTGTGTTCAGGGTTCCCTGCATCTCAAGCACTAACCTTGAGAGGTCACTACCTTGAGAAGTAACCTACTGAAGGGGAGACCCTGGCACGCAGCCCGCTGCCGTGCAGGAGAGCTCCAAGGGCTCTTGGGCCGTTCGCTATAGTCACATTTGCATATTGACCACAGTACTAGCATTGTGGTCAGGTGGGCACATTGCTCAAGTTAGCCCTTGGCCATCGTGTTGTTATCTGTCTCCTCAAAACCATGCTTAGCCCCAGATGCCACCATCACGAGTAGATGCACCCGTTGTGACCACCACGGGTGGTTATCGCTTGGGCAGGGTTACGGGACATAAAGGTCAGGTTGGCGCCTGGCGGGGAGCGCACTGTCACAGGTGGAGCTGGGCTGTGACAAGCAGCAACAGGCAACTGATTGCAACAGTGTGCAAATGTCATTAAAAATTCAGTATGGAATTAAAAATTCAGGATGTCTGATTTCCTGGATGGGGCTAAGGGATGTACTGAGCGATGCTGCTCTTACACCTGCAGAGGTTCTGCAGAAAGGAGGCAGCTTGGCAGTGAAAGAAAAACCGTTTCACTGAGCGGTACGTACCCAGGGCTTGTCTACACCCGTCCTGTCTCCAGCGATGCCCCATGCACAGTGCCGAAGGAAATGATCGGCACAGAGCAGGTACACAGCCGCGCTGCTTCAACTACAGCCTCTCACGTTACAACTGTGGCCTGGTTTGAGCAACCAGGACTAACTTCTCTTCTAACGCCTGGGAAAATGGCACTTTTAGAAGACTCTAGTATCTGAATTTGTGAAAATATTTACTTTATAGGCAGCTATGGTACAGGGATTTCAAGGTCTCAGTGGTTTTGAGCTCACCAGGTGCAGGATGAGAAGGGGCAAGACCCAGGCCCTTGACCCAAGCTGGCCAACAGGATTATTTCATATCAGAAACATAACATTCAATATAAATTAGAAAGTTTGCTGTGTAGTGCCCTCTCTTTCCCTTGATAGTGGCGGTCTAGAGAACCTCTTGCCCCGGTGCTGGAGCCCTGAGCCCTTCCCTTCCTCCCGAAGCCATGGCGCTCGCAGTGTCCGACATTTGCTGTCCCCTGCTGGGAGAGCACAGCTTCCTGCTGATAGAGTGGGCTGAGTATAATCCTGCACATTTTATATTGCTATTGGGATCAATATTGGTTCTTCAGTGTCATTGCTGTTAATTATCTGGTCCTATTCTATTAAATCTGTTTCTATTTCAACCCTCGGGTTTCCTTGTTTTTCCCGATTCCCCTTCCTGGGTGGGGAGGGGTCATCGGGTGACAGAATAATTGTCTAAATGACAATAAATTGTTGTGGGTTCCTCAAACTGTAAGAAACTGTGATTCTAGGACTTCCCATCCCGGGGGTATATGGCATTGAATGGGCTTGTCTTCACAGAATCACAGG
>VXBH01001551.1:200633-212936 GCA_013400035.1 Rynchops niger | reverse complement strand
TACCAAGTGCTTTTTTTTTTTTTTTTTCTTGAGAAAGTAATATAAATTGACAGCTAATTTCTTTCTGTCCCCTTTAGTGCTTGTATTGGGTTTGCATGGCAAGGTTTTGGTAGCCAGGGGGCTACAGGGGTGGCTTCTGTGAGAAGCTGACAGAAGCTTCCCCTGTGTCTTGACAGAGCCCATGCCAGCTGGCTCCAACACGGACCCACTGGTTGCCAAGACCAAGCCCATCAACAACGGTGGTAGTGCCTCTGTGATAAAGTATTTAAGAACAGAAAATAAGTTACTGTACAACAGGAACTGCAGCTGGAGAGAGGAGTGACAATATGGGTGAGGAACAACTCTGCGGACACCAAAGTCAGTGAAGGAGGGGGAGGAGATGCTTCAAGCACCAGAGCAGAGATTCCTCTGCAGCCCATGGTAAAGACCATGGTGAGGCAGACTGTGTCCCCTGCAGCCCATGGAGGTTAACAGTGGAGCAGATATCCACCTGCAGGCGTGAAGGAACCCACACTGGAGCAGGCAGATGCCTGAAGGAGGCTGTTACCCTGTGGGAAGTCTGCAGTGGAGCTGGATCCTGGCAGGACCTGTGGGCCTGCGTGGAGAGGAGCCCACACCGGAGCAGGTTTGCTGGCAGGACTTGTTACTGCATGAGGGACCCACACCGGAGCAGTCTGTTCCTGAAGATAGACTGCACCCCATGGAAAGGACCCACACTGGAGCAGTTCTTGAGGATCTGCAGCCCATAGGAAGGGCCCACATTGGAGAAGTTTGTGGAGAACTGTCTCCCATGGAAGGGACCCCACGCTGGAGCAGGGGAAGGGTGTGAGAAGTCCTCCCCCTGAGGAGGAAGGAGCAGCAGAGACAACATGTGTTGAACTTACCACAGCCCTCATTCCCTGTCCTCCTGTGCTGCTAGTGGAGAGGAGGCAGAGAATATTTGGAGTGCAGCTGAGTCCGGGAAGGTGGGAGGTGTGGGGGGAAAGTGTTTTAAGATTTGGTTTTATTCCTCATTACCCTGCTCTGAGTTTGACTGGTAATAAATTAAGTTAATTTTCCTCAAGTCGTGTCTGTTTTGGCCATCATGGTAATTGGTGGGTGATCCTTTTGTTCTTATCTCGACCCACAACCCTTTTGTTATATTTTCTTCTCTCGCCTGTCCAGCTGAGGAGGGCAGTGGTGGAGTGGCTTTGCTGGGCACCTGGCCTCTAGCCAGGGTCAACTCCACACAGTGCTGTAAGTTCAGCCTAACTCAAATATCTAAATAAGCAATGCCATGCAGGGCTGGGTCCTTCCCCCCACCCCGATCAGGTGAAAGCAGAGAATGCTTTGGTGCGAAGTTGAGTAAAAGAGGGGATTTTCATGCTAGTGTCTGTGGTGGTATGGAGAAGCTGGGGTAAAAGAACAGAAAGGAAGTGGGAGGGAAGAAGCATCGCTCAGAGAAACAGTAACTCCTTGTTTCGAAAACACTTAGCACTTCTTTGGAAACAATCCTCTGATAATGATACTGCAATTAATTAAAAATAAACCTCAAAATTGCTAGGAAGAAACAAAGAACATCTAGTCTTTTGAGAACATGGTCTTTTTTATTACTTTGTATTACAAAGCACAGCAGTGATTTTGTTTCGGTTCAGTACATATCAGAAGCTTAATTTTTAAGCTGTTACTGTTTAGTACCTTAGTTTCTTTACTTTTATGCATTTAGCTGGGAAAGGGTCATATCAGAAATCTTAGTTGCCTCTTTCCTTTCCTGAAAAAAGCAGGAGAAATTTATACGAAAAGTTATCCAAAATAATTCAAAAGGTATTGTGTCAGCTTAACCTGATAAAGGCATTTGTTTTATGTTGCTGGTTAGAGAGAATCGTTAGTTTGACTCCTTTACCCTGTTGTGCTGCTGGGGGAAGGTTTGTAAATTGTGGCTTGAGGAGTTTGTATGCTAATAATATTTGTATCAGTTTAGCATGTGTAGTAAGTTATCTTTTTTATTTGTCAAATTGTCGTTTTGCAGATGTTTAATGCAGATTCTGTGAGAAGGGAAAAGACAGCGTTATGGCTAAAATACGGTATTAAAAAGGAGAACCATTTAAATTTGTCCTTGTGTTTAGACGAAGATTTATTGTGGGACACATCACTGCACTGTGCCTTCATTTCCTTTGTTTTTAAAAGGGGTGATCCCCTTGTTAGTCGTGCTGAGAATGAAGTCATTAATGTTTGCCTGGTGCCTTGAAATCTTAGAAAGGGACATGCATCTTCTGTATTCTAGTTATTTTGTTCTCTAGAAATACATGGTGGGGAGCTGCAGTCAGTCAACTTTGATAAGTTCAAATCAGTGCTAATGCACTAGTTCTCCATCCTCCATGAATCCTACAGTGTGGTTCGTAGTGGAGAAATGGTAGGAAGGGAGAGCACAGGAGGTCCTTAGGCGCTGTCTAACTCCTTGCTTATCCCAAAGGACACCTGTCAGTGCAAGCTGTAAGTCTGTCTGAATGCCTAGGGGTGGGCATTGCTAAGTAAAAGTACTTCAAGTGTTTACAGGTACGTATGTGCCTAGTAGAATACAATTTGTCAGTATTTGCAGAACAGAGATTCAAGTTTAATGTGCCCTTTGCATCCTTACATTCTGTTATTTTACATCATCTAGACAGATTTTTTGCATTAAAATTTGGCACAAAGAATTGCCATGCCAAGTGCTGAAGTCCTGTTGTTCTTAGCTCTTAAGTGCAGCAGCATAACCAAGCTTAATGTCTAATTATAATATGTAATAAATATATATTACATATTTAAAAGATTGGTGCCAGTAATGAGTAGTGTTTAACTTCCATGTAAGGTGCTGTAAAATTAACATTAACCAGACCTGCAGTTCTATAGATGCAAATCTGTACTTTGTATTTCATCACAGGAAAATGTTTTAGAATGTGTTGTGCTATGTGTGACACCACAGCTTGACATTTGGGGAAGTAACTCTCTGTTTCAGTTGTATAGAATTAAAAACAAACAAAAACAAAATGCAGAAAAAATCCCAACCTTAATTGCCTTTTGTTTAAAGAACATTTCAGAAATACTTTTATCAGCACCAGTGTTTCCATTCTTCTTTTCCTCCCCTTAGGATGTGATAGCTTTAGAAAACCTGTTGACACAGATGCAGTACATTAATACAGGAAACACATACCACACACAGAGAACTATATTTCTTGCTTTTCCCTATCTTCTGTCATTTTTGCATTTCCTCTTTTAATATTTCTTATTCTTCCATTTTGTTGTCCATTTCCTCCTTTTACTACATAAACCCTTGAAATTTGGAGTGTGATGGCTCAAGTCACCAGAGTCATCAGTGTGCAGTTCTGTCTTGTATTTTTCTGCCATCTGTGTAAGAAAGCCAAGGAGAAGGGACAGCACTCTTTCACTTATCCTGTTTTGTTATCTCTTGTTCTTTTTTATTTTTTTGTTCATTTTTTGTTTGTTTGGCTTCTTCCCAGCTACAGTTCAGACATTTCATTCTGAAACTCTTACATCTAGAACACGTTACTGTCTGCTGTCCTTGTTCATCATTTCTGTATGGGTAACAAACAGAACAGATGCTTCATCCTTTTTAGCTGTTGCCACAGTGCAAGTATTTAGTTTCTGAGGCAAAGGTCTGAGAAGTGTGTGACCTTTTATGTCTCAGAAATGTCTGCTGTGTGTGAGAGAGAAACAAATTGAAATTCTATGGTGTTATTAAGATCTGTGAGGAGCGTGGGATGCAGTTACACATTGGAAGAAAAATCATATACACAGGGTCTACCTATATTTGTCAATCTAGAAAGTTTATACAAATTTATTTTATGGTTATATTTTTACATATACTTACCTCCAAAAAAGCCTGAGACAGAGGACTACAGAAATGGTTTGCTTAGTATTTATGCCTTGGTAAATACCACTTCATAAGTATGTGCTGTGGCGTGGTTCTTGCTAGGGAATATCCAGAGGTATTTGAAAACATGTATTAAGAGCCACCCCAAGACTGTGGGGTATGCTGCAAAATGGCAGCTTATGCAGTTGAGTACCATACTCCTTTCTCAAGCCTGTCAGCATATATACATTTAGTCTGACATTTCTGAAGCCCTTAAGTTAACTTTCTAATGTGATCACTGTTGTGTGTAGGCTTTTAGGCACCTGGGTAACAAAGACTACATCTAGCAAAAAATCATGCAAAAAATTTGTAGTGATGATTCTTTTTTACAGAAGGGTAAAGGCTTACTCTTGAGACATAAGGAAACCTACTCTCTCATTACTCAGGTCTTTCCATATAATATACTACACAAGATTTTTGTGTACGCACATTTTATCGTACAGTACTAACCTTTGGCAATAAGTTCATCAGTTTCTCTGAGGATACAAAATAGCCTCGGCTAAGTGTGGTCTAAGCAATGCATTATCCTGATGGACCAAATACTGCTTCAATCACAAGTTAATCTGTATAAACATGTGAAGTATAGTGTAAGAAACTGAAATACAGCTACATACTTAAGTTATTTAAAAGTAAACAAACCTACATACTTACGACTTCAAATATTCAAAAGTAAACAATACAGAAAAGTCTGCATAATATATTTGTCCATTGAGTTCAGTGGACTTCATCAATTCAGCTAATAAAATTATGTAAGATAAATGTTTCTTCTCCTATATTCACCTTACATTTTCTGCTTGGTGCTCTTGAAATGTACCTTTATTGAATTTTTAAAAAATGTTTATAGGGGTGCTTCTTTTGCAGTTTATACATTAAATTTGTACCTCTCTGCATTAAGGTTATTTTTTTCTTGGCTTGGATGATGCTGACAGTCTCTTTAAACTAAGTGTTGCCCACTTAGTGGAATTGTAAACACTATAGCTTACTTTAAGCATCTGAACAGACCACCAGTTCAGCTGTGCATTCCGTAAGTAGGACTTGGTGACCATTTTGTCATTTTTCTTAGGTGCAATTATTTCTGTGCTACTGCATTATTTTCCTAATTAGTAAAGACTACAAATAAGTATGAGAACAAGTTGCAGATATTGGTCGTTGTTTTGTTTCTTTATTATTTCCTTAATTCTGTATCCTTTGACAACTCTGATATTATTAACAAAAATATATGCAACATGTATGAGTGCGTGTGGGTGTATATGACTGAAACTACACTTTGCCTCAGAAATTGATGGCAATGCTTCAGTTGACACATGTGGTGAGCTATGAAAACCGTATTAGGTGTGGACAACAGGCAGTTTACATTTAGCTGGTCAGTTGGCCCATTTCCTTCAAAACCCATGCTGATGGGTTGAGTCTTTTCATCATGATTTTCATTGACAGAGGCCTAGCACAAATTCATTCACCAAGACCTTTAAGGATTAAGGAAAGGAATTTATTTGGATCTGAGGGCTGTATGTGTATGCTGTGTTCAGAAGGCACGATACTGATGCTGTTTATTTTTTTCTTTTTTTAGGGCAGGTTAAAGTTTTCAGGGCCCTGTACACATTTGAGCCCAGAACAGTAAGTACATCTAGATTTTTAGGGTTTTGAGAAGCTTAATTTTAATCTTGTCTGTAATAACTTGTCAGTTCTGCTAGGGTTGGCCTATTAGAGTTACTATACTGTTTTCAATGAAAAAGGCCGTTGGTTATCATTCTTAATGTCACTAAAACTGCCTGATTAAGCATCACTCTCCTTTTTTAAGCCCCACTCTTTTTAAAAGCAGCATGCTTTCTTCTCTTGTATTAGTTAGCTGCAGTCTAAGATCAGCAATCTAAGTGATTTTTTTTTTTCTTGTCTTCCAAAGGCAACAAAGATAATTGAGAACTAAAAGATTTGATGAACTGGGACCAGCCAAAATGGGGGTGAAGTTAGCAAACACAAGATACATTTCCCTGCTTTTGTTGCATAGTGGTCTATTGGGAAGGCCACAGGCTTTTTCTTTATTGTCAGGAAGGTCACCGATCCACAAAGTTGGCTGTAGGCAAGTCAAATTATAGTATGAAAGACCATTGCCTACTTGCTAGAGAATTTGAGTGACTATTCTTTTGAACGANTTTTTTAAAGCCAGATGAACTGTACTTTGAAGAAGGAGATATCATTTACATCTCAGACATGGTGAGTCTAAGACATCCCATACAGATTGAGTACTTCTGAGATGCAGTATATCCCTTGTAAAATATTTTCTCTTTTCTCTGCAGAGTGATACCAATTGGTGGAAAGGAACTTGCAAAGGGAGAACTGGACTAATTCCAAGCAACTATGGTAATGTCTAGAATATTTTCATTTGGTAAGATCATTCACAATCAAAGGAAATCACTAAATAAAAATAACTGATACACTTATTTTCAAAAACTGATCACTGTATTAGCATTTAACAGTCCTCTACCAGACTATTTCAGAAGACATCAGTAGTAGACAGGCTGTCTTATGTTTTTATAACCTAAAGACAGCTTGAGTTTGCCAAGTGTTCATGTTTATGGTTTTGGAGGTAACAGCAATAGATGTTCTCAGTTTCGAGGGGAAGAATACTTGGATCTAAAGTATGGTTTTACAAACAGCACATGAAACTGATAGGCTTGTATTCTTCGTACCCTCAATGAATGTATTGCAGTTTTTAAGGTCATCTCATTAGCAGTCTCTTGGCTATATCCCTTCAGTGTGTACATTGCCTTTTTCTTAAGTAGACCTAAGGATTGACAGACACAGCCTTTAGTAGCTTTGAGATCAAGAAATCTTACACAGTGTGGGGTGGCTTCTTACAGAGATAAATAATCAATACTGGAATTTTTAGGTAAACCTGCATATGGACGGGGAGCTAACAGATTGTGAGCAATTCTATAGACGTCCTTTGATTATTTATTTTTTCCCACTTAAGGAACAGTGCTGTTTTGTTTGTCATTTGTTGCTTTTTAATGAATGTATTCAGCCACAGAAAACATTGTTTTCTTGGGGATTGCACCACATTAAATGTCCCATACCTGTTTGGACTGAATAGAAATTGCTTTTTTAGATTGGACTAAAGTCACTTTGAAAAGCCATGAGTACAGACAACGCAGCACAATTCTTCCCAGTCCTCCCAGGAAATGTAGGCAGACTAGCAGCATCACATGGCAGATTGTGTCAAAGCTGCTAATACATTAGTAACTGTGGTATTTTCATATTGTCCTTTCTTCACTGGGAGGCGTGGTAGTAATGCAATAGTTCCCTATTCTGACTTACCATTAGTAGAAATACATGAATAGAAGCCTGTAGTGCAGTTATCGATAGCATGACATCAAAATTCACTTCAGTTTGTGACTTCCAGACTGATTCTACTCTTGCCATCTGACAGAGGTGGTCACTGTTATATACAAGAATAGATCACACATACTTACCTACACTCAGATTTCTTTTGAACATTGAAGTGTGTTATATTTGAAATGAAACCAACAACTTACTAAGTTTGTGTTCTCATGGAGATAATTTGGAAAAGTTGCTTCCAGACTGCTTTACTGAAAAGTTATCTGAAGAAGTTTAACTTCCATTTTAGGCCTGGTGGGGAGGGTAGGGTCTGCACATTTGCAAAAATTTTGTGTGTAAGCAGGATAGAAGGCTCTGCAGACCCTAAGAACGAAGAGTATACCAGGAACATGTCTTCTGATTTAGACAAACCACAAGGGGCTAGTTGCCACCATTAAGACTGTCTAGGTTCCGTCTTAACCATTGGAACACTGTGATCTCTTGTGCTCATCTCCAACCTTTTTGCAAAAGTTGGAGACAGACTTGAGACTGCTGAGCCTCCGGTGGGGTCTTGTGCTCCATCTGCTGGGCTCGAAGGAACACATTTGAAAAGTCTGTGAATGGAAAAGCTGATGAAGATAGAATCAGTGTTAGCTGCATTGAAAATACTACTAAACATCTGACAAGAATTTTCTAAAGACAAAGTTATTTTTAGGCTTTTAAGTTCTTGCAATGCTTTCTGCTGTGCACAACAAGGACTGCTCAATATAACTAGCACATTCTGCTTGTGTAATGACTGTCTGCTCTGGGACTGGCTTCTCCCAGTCTGCTTTAGGATTCTGTTTAGTGTGTGCACCAATTTTTTTAAACTGAAATGTTAGAATCTAGCATTTGTATTTTATTTTACTCACAGCTACAGATAAGCTTGTGAAATCTTGCAATTACAAGCGTTATGGGAGAAATACACACCAAAGTAAGAAAACATCTGGATAGGCCACAACAGTCTTGAGACTTTTATTTCTGGTAACTGACATACATTATATTTGCCTGTATTCCATCTGATTACAATAATGGTTTGATCTGAGGAACACCCTTTGACATTCTCCCTGCCTCCTGTAACAAGTAGTAGTGCAAGGGCTTAGAGAACCTACTCATCTCAGATTGTAGACTATCCTGCTTGCCTGTACCCTTAGTAGTCACACGGTTTTCCACCTAAAAAAGAAGTTTTCAAAAAGGAGTTTCCAGATTATGGTCCCACACCCAACTGCTTCACAGCGCTGTTCAGTTTCTTTTTGCTGTTGAAACAGCACAGTGACCAGGAAGTGTTTGCTGCTTCTCTCTAATAAATCCTAGAGCTTGTGAGATGAAGAAAAAGTCTAAAGAAGCCTGAACTTTAATCTATCCGTCACTACACACATTGTTTAAGCAGTTTGTATTTGCAGATCTCCTGCAAGTTTTCCAGGGAAAATATAAAATCCCCATAAAACAAGTAGGAATCCTATTGACAAATTTTTTTAGTTGCCCTTCCCAAACCCCTTGGAAATAATTCATTCATAACTACAGCTGGCAAGCTGTAGGTTGAAAGCCTAGCTACATGCAACTGTTCAAACCCATCTTACAAATGTAGAAAAGGAAGTAAAAACAGAGATGAAATATTGCCAGATTCCTGGTATCTTGCAACCACTGATCAATTTGATGCTGTTGTTTGAAATTTTCGCAAGCTCTTCTCTGAATTGCTTTCCCATACACAGGAAATTTGTATTTGAAAGTGTATTTGACTAGTCCATCACTCACAAATCCCTTTTCACATTAGAATCAAATATGTATTATTGGTTCTTCTGGAATAAATGAAAGTTCTGTTTCCAGGTGTCAGCTGTCTTTCAGAAGTAGTTAGAATTTACTCTGTGTTTCATTTCAGTGGCAGAGCAAGCTGAGTCTATTGATAACCCACTGCATGAAGCTGCCAAACGTGGTAAGTGTGATTTGTGTTTTAGTTGTGTAACACTAAATGATGATTTATTTGTTTGTTTTCTGCCACGATAATAATAATATATTTCGAATGAAGTTGTTCTGTCTGTTTTGGTTGTCTGGCATCTTGAACAAGTTATCTGGTAAGTTTTGCAGCTTTCAGAAGTTTACAGCCTGGTAGAATTGCCGCTGTGTGATTGTATAGATGTTTGGTATGACTTGGTCTGGTTGTTTTATGAATTGTAAGTGTTGCTGCTAATCACTTTTTCTCTTTATAAGTTCATAGGAGGACTGATACCCTTCAGAAAGAGCTACATGCCTTTAATGGTTCTGTTAACTTTTCAAATGAAAAAAAAAAATAATCAAACCTGAATTTGTCTTTCAGGCAACCTAAGCTGGTTGAGAGAGTGTTTGGATAATCGAGTTGGGGTCAATGGTTTAGACAAAGCTGGAAACACAGCTCTGTACTGGGCGTGCCATGGAGGCCACAAAGGTATTGGAGAATTAATTTGAAATTACTGTTCTATGGTTTTCTTGATTTGCTTGTTAGACTGATTGCTAAAATTGCAGTACTAAATAATAAAGCCAGGATTTTTTAAATATCGTTCTAGTTTTTTTTAAAAGAAAAGCTAAATCTAGAAGGGAGGTTCAGCTCCATCAAATCCTGTGTGTTTTGTTGTTGCTGTTGAAGCCGGCATTCCAATCAGTGTAACTGTTAGAAGCAGAGTGGGAAGAGGGACAGACCAAAAATAGTGGTGTATTGTTTTGGGTATTTTATGCAGTAGCATTTCTTTGTGACTAATGTTAGTTTGCTCAGTGCAGTTTGACTGTTAGAGATTTTCATTAGCTGATTGGATTGCCCTTTTATTAAATCTCAACCACAATTTATACTATGAACAAAAAAAAGCCTACTTTGCTCCCACTAACTTTTCCTGTTCATTTCCCCCTGGTATTTTCTGCAGATATAGTGGATGTTCTGTTTACCCAGGCAAACCTAGAGTTAAACCAACAGGTAAGTTAAACCAACAGACCCTTACAGTAGAGGTGTGAAGTTATTCATCCTTGGTACAAGCTGAAAGTTTTTTTGCTGTATTTTAATCCTGTTGCTTTTCCCTCTAACTCCACAGAACAAATTGGGAGACACAGCTTTGCATGCTGCTGCATGGAAAGGTTATGCAGATATTGTAGAGATGCTGCTGGCAAAGGGTAAAGATCTTCACCAAGATTTCAACAATCTTTGTGGCAGACTAGATTCCTGAATGTTTATTAATCTGTATTTTTTTAACTGTTTTCCTATAACCCAGGTACAGTCCTTAGCCAGCTTACCTGCCTGACTTTATAAGCCTTGCAGAAAATTCTGGCAGCTGTTTGGAAAGTAGACCTCTCACCTGCTCAAGATAAATTTCATCCTGCTTTGCAGACAAAATTAGGCACTTAACCCCAGAACAGCAGTGACATCTGCTGCCTGGAAAGGGAGAGCAGCCAGCGAATTCCCTAGCCAACTGTTGTGTATGGAAGAGCATCCATACCTTTTAATCTGCTTCAGAGCAGTCCACAGATGAGATTCCGTTGTCCATTACTCTTCTACCCATGCTACTGAAATTCATATCATAATACCATTGCTGAAGAAATAGCTGGGACAGTGATTGATGATGAAAATTTTCTATTATAAAGGGGCAAGAACAGATCTGAAGAACAATGAGAAGAAACTGGCTTTAGAAATGGCAACCAATGCAGCTTGTGCTTCCCTGCTTAAGAAGAAACAGAGTGCAGGTATTTCTGGTTTTGTTATTCTGATACCTTTTTCCTTTTTAGTGGACACTTAGTATTTTGACCAAATATCAATACATGGATAGCCATAAAAGCCACTTGGGAGCTACATGGGCTAAGAGCTGTGTTTGGAAGGGTTTGCTTCAGAGTTCAGCAGAACTATGGTAGAGACCTGTGGTTTGTCACATTCACTGTTGCTGACTCTATACAAAATGCCATCTTGCATCAGGCCCTTCAGAGTGCAGAGACAGAAAGGAATGATGGAAACTACTTTAAAAGCAGTATAGCACAACAGACCGGGTATGAGAGCAAAATGTTGTGGTATGTCCTCCTTAATCCTGTCTGTTCCTCCAAACTAAGTCAAACAACACCAACAGACGCTCCTCTTTTATTGCTAAATTTTTAAAATTTCTTATTCCAATGTCTGTTTGAGGGACTCTCTAATAGAGAAATAAAGAATGCTTTCAAGTGTTTATCAAAATCATCTCACTGCCTCCCACCTGTGTTCATCTCTTCTAATAGTACAGTGTCCATGTACAAAAGAGTTAAAGAGATACAAGGCTGTTAATAAAAAGCTGAACAAACACTGAGTGGTTCAGTATCACATAATTAATATTACTTGCAGCTTTCAGGAGGCTGAAGTTAGAGTGGAAACCTTAGGTGAATTACACATGAAATGAGAAATTACTTAAAAACACAGACAGAGTTACAGCTTTTATCCATGAGTTATGCAGTCTAGCAACTGTATTGTCACAGGGCTTGCAAGGGCAAATGCTAACCCATGGGTGATTAGTGGTTATGGTAATTAAATGGTGGAATAGCTGACTGCAGCTTTAGAAGGCCAAAAAGAGCAGTTGCAGCAAAAATACTGTCTAGCTTTTTGATAGAGGTAATAGCAGGATTTTCCAGAAAACCCTGACAAATTATTTCCGTCAGTTTTGACTCTGAAGAAAGCAGTTGTAACAAAGAGCAGAATTTTTTCTGTTTCCGTATTTTTTTCTAATGTTAGTTAATCCCTGTTAGGAGCACTTACTTAATCTTTGCCTGTCAATTGTAGGTACCTGGTACAAGAGTATTCTCTGTTCTAATGTCCCTAATAATTGTATTAANAGGCCAAAAAAAAGCTCATGTGAAAGATTGGGGATAAATGAAAAGCTCTTGTGAAAGACTGGGGATAAATAAAAATCACACTAAGTATTTTAGAGATTAAAAGAAGTCTAGAGCATTCTAACATCCCACTTTAAAAATATATTGAACCAAATTTTTTGTATTTTTATTATCCGGAAAGAACTAGATACAGGTAAAGCTTCTTCTATGAGCACTTACCAAAGAAGGCAGCACTTGATTGACCAGAACTGTAA
>VXBH01001551.1:138628-197535 GCA_013400035.1 Rynchops niger | reverse complement strand
GCAGCTATAATTCTAAACTGTTTAAGTGTTAAAACCATACAACAAATGATTTAGCCCTATGAAATACTGTGGTGGACTGAACAGTGATGTTTGATTTTGTGTGAACTTGAAGATCCTAGAGGGAAAGAAATTAAAAACAACGCCACCAAGGTTTTCTCTCTAGCTTTCATTACAATAGTTGTTGAACAGAACTTATAATAGGCAAAAACTGTCCTTTATCAGATTTTATCAGACAGCTACTTTTACTTGCTCAGACATCTGTGACAGTCAAGCCGCATGCATGCTGTTTAATATGATGCAGTTTCACAGTGCAAGCAAAAAAGGACCTGTAGTAGGAGGCTAGAGAAGCAAGAATGTTCATGTATCTGTTACAGGAGTCTTTTTCCTGCATAAACAAAGCTCTCAAGGTTAAAATTCTTCAGTGCCACAGGGTGTGGAGAGAATGACTCTTCCAAGTCATTGTTTTCTCTATCAAGCTTTGGAGGCAAAATTTGTAGTCATAAATAACTCTTAATGCGATGCCTTCTGCTGCCGTGGGTTCAATATCCTAGAAGTTAATTGCAGCATCTGATATAAAAAATTAATGTTGTGCTCACATCTGTGGAATTAGCTGCTGCCGGAAGACCCTGTGTTCTTCTGCAGGCAGATCTAGGTGCTGCAAGGGCGGAATGGTGATGGAAGCACAAGATGGGCCCAAAGTTTGCCTGTGAAGTCCTTACTGCTGTGTCCTGAAGGAGGCACATTTACATCGCAAGGCAGCTAGCTGATGCTGTAATTTGTTTCTAGGACCAGAATTACTGCTTTTTTTTCCCACGACTTTGTTTTTCCTTATGCAACTGTCTACTCAGCTTGTGAAATACAAATCACTGTGAAAACTTTCAGGCAATAAATTACTTTTTGCCTAATTCTCGCAGTTAAGTTTTGATTTAAAAACAGGAATGACCACAGAGCAAAAGTCCTATAGCTAGAAGGAATTATAGCTGGAGTAAGATAATACAGTATCTTACTAGTTATGCAAACCTGGTTACTCCCCTTACTTTTCTACAATGTGTGTGCCACTGCAGGCTCTTGGATAAATTCAAGACTCTTTCCAAAGACATGTGTCTTCAGGTGTGTAACAATAAGAAAAACAGGTTTTTAAGAAGAGCAGCAAAATGAAAGTTGTCAAGCTCATGGTGTCTCCTGACTGCACATTGAAGGATGTTCTGTCTTGTGTACTCCTGGTTGAATTAAGTGTACTTCTGCCTTTCTATTGGAAATAAGCTATGTTCCAGTTAGAAGTGCTATGCTGTTAGGGAATAGAAATTGTTCTGATTTATTTGAGGCTTTTTCAAACAATACCAGTAAATTTTCTGTCTGCTTCAGCAAAAATAAAATGCTTAATCCCTGTTTTCTAGAAAATAACATGGGACATTTCTTTAGCTGTCTTTAGTATAGTTCTTTAACAGTCCATGTGGATAATCTTCAAGTTACTATGCTGTTTTACTAAGACAAAACCCACCTTACCTAATTCAGCTCTTACATGTCCCATCACCTGAAATGCTTAAAATGCTTAAGGTCACATTAGATGTTTAGACTCAGTGGCCCATTTTCGAACACAGTGCCCAGTTTGAACCCTCCCTGAATCCTAATTTCTGAAGAGAACATCTTGTTTCTTGTGTTAGAATTTTATATCAAGGACCAAAGATTGCTGAAATTAAGTTAGCCTGACCTTCTCAGTTCTGTGCTACCAAGTCAGGTGTTTGAGCACACGGTGTACATCACTGAATTAAAGATTTGTTTTCAGACATTGCCACCTTCTAATGAAGCCATTGAAATGGAACAAAGAGCAGAGTGAAAAGTAACAGGCCATCCATCTGCTGCTTCTTGAGACAAGACATAATCTGAAGTTACAAAAAGTGTTACAAAATGTGATCATATCAGGAGACTGAAACAAGCAGAAATGGTTTTGAAGAACTTGAAACAAGATTCTTCAAAAGAAATTAATTTGACACAAAACCAGTATCCTCATTTGCTAAACGGATGAAAAGGCAACAGCTGGATTTCTTTAAAAGCTGCACAATAAAAGAAAGTGGAGAAGCTAAAAATAAGACAATAGTACAGAAGCAGTTCAGAAAAATGTAACTCTATATCACAAGTTCTGCGGCATAATTTGGACTGGTGGTAGAGTTTGCCTGTGGCAGGGAAAAAACTACCAGGTACCCATTTACCTCATGCTTGCTGTTTCCCAGCTGATAATTGGTGGTTAAGACGATGGGTTCAATCTGCATCACTGCTTCATCCTTCTACAAAGCTTAGTGGCTTTCCTTTGGGTTCTGTAGAGCAGGTCTGTAGCACACCAGAGAACTCTGCTGGAAGAGGTATTTCTGTGAGACAATCTTAACTGACCCACAAGCAACATCACTGGAAAAATTAGTGTAGTCCAACATTCACCCTCTCAGGGAAGCAGAGGCAACTTCCTCTGTGAGCAGCTCCTGAGGTCAGAGCCTGAGGGAGCCTGTTGCAAAGATAATGGTAATTTAGATGGAGTTTTTCAGTGCATGTAGAACAGCACGGATCTTGGCAGGGTACCAGTACTCACCTGTTGCACATGCATTAAGTTTATGCATCCAGGAAAGAATCCATAACTTAGCCTACTCCCTTGAGAGTTAGAGCTTTCACTGAAATCCTGAAGCACACATCAGAGGATCTGTATCTGTTCCTCACCATCACCTGGGAGCTTTTTCTTATCAAGATGGATTATTTGGAATAAGTACTATTTCTTAGCATGAAAATTCCTATTCCTTTTCTCTCCAAAGGCTGACTCTTAACTTAAAGGACTTCAGTGGAATTTAACATAAAACTAGTGTGAAGATATAAAGTACCACAAGCAAATTGGACATTTAAAAGTTTATTATAATCATATTTCTGATGTAAAGGTCTGAAGCAAGTCTCTGGAAACCAGTAAAGGTACATGGGAAACAGAGGACCTCTTTCTTTTAGCTCAGCACAAATCTATTTTTGTTCACTTGATTTGTGTTGCTGAAAGGCTACAGAGTGCTCTCTAGTCAGACAAGATTAATTCAAAAGCATGAACCATTGCAGAAGCTGAGCCAGTGCCAATAGTTTCTCATCAGTAGGAATGTCTCTGAAGATGAACAGTTCACATTTGTTTTTTCCAACTACTGCTGAAAATGCTTGAATTAATTCCGTAGATGTGACAAGTTATAGAATGGTTAGAGTTGAAAGGGATCTTAAGACCATCTAGGTCCAGCCCCCTTCCATGGGCAGGGACACCTTCCTCTAGACCAGGTTGCTCAAAGCCTCATCCAACCTGGCCTTTGAGGGCCAGGGATGCGGCATCCACAACTTCTCTGGGCAACCTGTTCCAGTGCCTCACCACCGTCACAGGAAAGAATTTCTTCCTACTGTCTTCTCTGAATGTACCCACTTTCAGTTTAAAACCATTATCCCTCATCCTATCACTACACTCCCTGATAAAGTGTCCCTCCCCATCTCTCCTCTAAGCCCACTGTAAGTACTGCAAGGCTGCTAATAGAGTCTCCCTGGAGCCTTCTCCTCTCCAGGCTAAACAGCCCCAACTCTCTCAGCCTGTCCTCATAGGAGGGGTGCTCCAGCCCTCTCATCATCTTCATGGCCCTCCTCTGGACCCGTTCCAACAGGTCCATGTTCTTCTTATGTTGGGGGCCCCAGAACTGCATGCAGTACTCCAGGTGGGGTCTTAGGAGAGCAGAGTAGAAGGGCAGAATCACCTCCCTCGACCAGCTGGCCATGGTTCTTTTGATGAAGCCCAGGATATAGTTGGCTTTCTGGGCTGTGAGCGCTCATTGCTGGCTCATGTTGAGCTTCTCATCAACCAACATCCCCAAGTCCTTCACAGAGATGGGAGAGTCCTTCACAGTCCATTCTTCACCCAGCCTGTATTTGTTCTTGGGATTGCCCTGACCTGTGTGCAGGACCTTGCATTTGGCCTTGTTGAACTTCATGAGGTTCTCATGGGCTCACCTCTCAAGCCCATCCAGCTCCCTCTGGATGGCATCCCTTCCCTCCAGCGTGTCGATGACACCACACAGCTTGGTGTCAACGGCAAACTTGCTGAGGGTGCACTCAATCCCAACATCCATGTTGCCGACAAAGATGTTAAACAGCAGGGTCGCGCAAGTTAAATGAGTGTGACATGAACAGCCATTATTACACTAAAGAAAATAGGTTGAAAGGGTCCGGTAAAACTTATATTTAATAAGGAGTCATTTCTATTGAGTTTTACCCAAAGCCAGGCTATACCAGCCACAGCTTCAGCAGTTTTCTTACCACTTAAAGATTCCAGTTTTACTCGTATCATTTTAGGGAAACTACAATTTAGTGTTACCTTACCATTTTAAGGGCTGTTGGCTGTTAATTAGCTGAGCTCTGGCTTTGCGCTTTTTCTAGGGACACCAGTTGCCTGCAGCCTACATAATGTTATTGTTTGCATTTCAGTCTAGTACTTAAAAAGTTTAAATGAAATTTGATATTCTTGTGCTAATCCTAGTTTTCCTGTTGTTCAAACTGGATGATGGACTGAAGTGCGCTGTAGCCCTCTCCTTACCTTAGTGGCTGGATTTCCTTAAGCAGTTAAAAGCATCTTGAAAGTTAAAGAAAAGGAAAAAAATAAAAACTAACCTAGCACACGGACCTTATAAATCTAATATTTTTGTTGACCTATGGGTTAGTGAAAACTCATGCGTCATCTGAGATGCAAAAAGGTAAGAGTTAGTGCAGTATGGCATCTCTTTGCCATAGATAGGTAGATAGGCCTGCTGTTTAAGTACCTGCTCACCAACATATTAGCATTATTTTTATGTAAATCCATACAGGCAGCCTGAAATTACCGTTGCCTGGTTGTATAATTAAACTGTGCGCACATCTATGGCTTGATTTCGGGCCTTTTTAAACTTGTCACAAGGCTATTTCTGGTTTTCAGGAAGCATTTGTTTTGGCCTTATTTCAGAAGGGGGAATTTCAGTCTCGTATGACAGAAGTAAAAAGATACTTTTCTCATGTTTGGTGTTTTTACGTACCTGTAACTTAATGCTTTGAGATGTGAGTTGAAAAAAATCTGCTTAATACTTCATGTATTAAAACGCAAGTTGAAAACTGCTTTTTACAAAGTGATAAAGAGCCGCTAAACACTGATTGATTTTAAAATACTTCCCATTTGTGTTAAAGGACAATTTGCCCCAGACTCTGGTATGTTAATGTATTACTGATTTTTGCTCTTTTTGCTCAGAGCTTTATTATTTATTCAATCATTTTGATTTTATTTTAAATAAAGTTATGTGAACTAGTGATTTCCTGCATACTGTGCACTGAAAATTGGTCACACGGGCTTGGTGGACCCAAATGCATCACTTTCATTCCCATATCAAGTGGACTTTGCTAATGAGCTAAGTGGTTCTCCTATTAGGATTTAAAAGAGCAAAGCTGAATTCTTTTGCTTTCTGCATAAGACATATAGATAAGTCTACAGACCTCATTACATTCTCTATGCAATTCTGTATTCTGTGTTGACCAGATCCTAATCATTATGCTGTGCAAACAAACTTACTGCCTGCTCAAGGTGACTACACAGACAGACTTAGCAAAATGCAACTGCACTTGCAGTCAAGAAAATTGAAGCTGAAGAGCTGTGCCCAGTCTCTCGATTTCTGGTTAATAGATGCAGCATAAGACAACACAAAAATATTACTTGCTCGCTATAAACTGAGTGAATTTCTTTATTTGAATTTCTCATAACTCTCTCCTGTAAAAATGGGAGTTATATTTAGAGTTATGTAGAGAACAAAGTCCGATTTGTAAAAGAGCATTCTGATTGGTTCCCTGACAAAAACACATGGAAAATTTTCCTATATTGAGCAGTTTATTAAACATAATTATCTCAGCTTAGATGAACGCTTACCCTGTGATTGCAGTAAAACTTGTTAATTTTGATCAAATAATCTCAGCACTTTGCAAAAATCTGTTAACTGATCCTTCAGCAGTTTACTTTCATTTCACTAGACAGGCAAATATTTATTTTGCCTAGCTGAGTAGCATTCCTGTGAACTAAACTTGTCCTGGGTGCAGAGCAGGGTGTGTAACTAAGTGTATAAACAATGACAAGACTTCCAGGCTCAAAAAAGAAGTCTAGATGTGATTCGAGGTCAATCTTCATGTTTCTACTGCTTGTTCTGAACCAGTTATTTTCAACTGTTTTGCAGTGAGGAAGACTCTTGAGATAGTCTGTCATGGAACTACATCCAGAAACTGGGATTAGGCCAGTCTGAGCGTGTGAGGGATCATCTGAAGGAAAGTTACCCAAATCAGCGTAAAACTTATTTTTTTTAAGAGAAAGGATGCATGGATATACATGCAGACAACTCTGGCATCAGGGTGGTTCCCCTGTTTAAATATTAATGTGTGAATTCTACAGTAAAATTCTCATCCTTACAGCATATTTGCACCAGGTTTTAGCTGGTAAACTTAACCTCCAAATTCATTCATGATTGCTTCTTTATTATTTCTTAAAGTATATAATGTTATATATAAATACCTCTCTGTTCAGCCTGGGGGATGAAGAAGGAAAGGGAAATGAGAGGGAAGAGCCAAGACTTGTTTAGGTTTGTGGTTAGTCTTTTCGTGCTCCCTTGTGCTTGAAGATATGCTGTATCTCTCCCCCTCTGTAAAAACATTTTTCCTGCTAATGTAATTTCCTAGCCTTCTACCAATTACTTGGAAAGATGACTTAATTCTCGCTTTGAAAGGCAAAGCGGATATAATTTGTGGGCAAGACAAGTCACTGCATTCTCAGTTACCTAAATTTTATTGGTTGTTGCAAACGCAACCATTTGACACAGTCCTAATGCAGCAGAAAATTACCACCTTCAGTTCTGCACTAGAGTGGATAAATTAGAGATTGTAACATGACTAAGTGAAAAGGAGGGTCTGGCTGATTTTTGGCAAGCATCAAAAATCTGATAAGGGCAGGCCATTACATACACTCTTCTGCTTACCCACCATCAGGACCAGGCACAGAGACATCCCCTTCACATCATGTAATACACAGTGTGCTCCACCACAGGTCTAGAAAAACACATTCCTATCTGTACTGGACTTTTCTTAAGGTTATGTCAATATTTGTATTCTCATCCAGAGGCCTTTCAAGAAAGAAAGTAGGTCATGGCCAATATGGATTGTTCTAAGAAACCGTATCAAGGTTGGCCATCTTAGAGTAAGCACAGCCCAAGATGCAGGAAAACCAAGGGAGTTAATAAAGGAAGAATGGTAATATGAATATTATCATCCATTAATATATATCACGATGAGATATTTTCCACTTCCTTATTACAAAAGGCTATTAACATTGTTAAGGATGAGTATTTAAAGCTGGAAAATAACCCTAAACACTAGAATGTTCCAGGCAGACAGAAGAAAACTAATGCTGGGTCCATACAGAGGAAGCAAAAGCAGCACAGCTGCAGTAAGCCTGCAGAGACTTGATACGATGGAGTTTACAAATGAAGGCTAGCAGTGTAAAACTAATGGACCATTAGCCTGAGTGTCTCATGAAACCTGGTGGTGCTATTTGTGAAGTTTACCAATTTTCAGAAACAGCATATCTATTTTCATACAATGTATAACTTAACGCTACGTGATATTCAAATACAGTTATAATGCAAGATATGTCTACTAACTGTATCACATCTCAGAAAAAGGTATGTTTTGGCACAGATCTGTTAAATGCTGAAAACTATGTAACACATCAAGTATACCAAAATGTACAGTCATCATTGACCAGATCTGTGGATGTAATAACAAACTTGTGGAACAGTAAATAATGACGCTGTTTATGAGGATCTGGTCAAATTAAGTGTTTTTTAAGAAAGCCAGATGCAAAGTTATGCACCCGGGAAGGAGGAAAGAAGAGGGCAGAGTTACAGAATAGGGAGTTGTGATTTTGCTCAGGCTGTAATCTCTATCTAAAATCAATTTCCTCTGAGGGAGAATTTGTAAAATATTTTCTGCCCTTTTCCCTGTTCTTACCTGTCCTTCCTGTACACAAACGGATGAATCAGTCGTCCCAGATACCTT
Source organism: Rynchops niger (assembly GCA_013400035.1). Lineage (NCBI taxonomy): Eukaryota > Metazoa > Chordata > Aves > Charadriiformes > Laridae > Rynchops > Rynchops niger. Next base: position 189,426 of record VXBH01001551.1, on the reverse strand, counting down.
TTGGCACACAGCAACCAAGGGTGGAAAATTTGAAATTTGTTGTGGGTTTGGGTTTTGTTTTTTGGGGTTGTTTTTGTTTGGTTGGTTTTTTGTTAGTTTTGTGCAAGTGTGAACAAGATTTTATTCTGTTTTCACTAAATTATATATTGATTTGTAGCAGTAAAAAATAGTTAGAAATATTACTGCAAAGCCAGCACTACAAACACACTTTATACAGTGCTTCTCCACAAATGCTAGACAATCTGTTGCAATCCAAGCAGTCAGATTGTGTGATAGAATTTGGCTGATCTGCTGTAAAAGAAATCAAATGAAATGGCAAAAGGGCTGGTGTCTTTGGTGGAGGAAAAAAACCCACAAACAAACAAAAACACACCAAAACTTTGTATATGCCACTTCCTGGTGTGTAAGGCTGCAAGACCAAATATCTCTTAGTCATAATTGATAAGTGGCATTCTCATACCTGATTGTATTTTAGCATTTCAATAGAACATTTTCATACTAATGTAAAAATAAATCCTCGGGGGCAAAACTCTGCAGTCTCCAATGACCATTTTACTACTAAATGGTCATTTTCTATATTGATGTATTAGCGCTCTAGCAGGTCCAGTTTTCTGCTAATTTTTAACAGGGTATTTTTTTCCCCTTTCTTCTAGGTTAGTACAGCTTGCAGCCCTACTCTGGTGTGTGTTTCCACTGTAGTAATTTTTTTAAAGGTAAAGCTGGTTCCAAGCTAAGAACCTTCTTTAAGGCATAAAAGGCAATTTTAACTGTGCTTTAGAAGTTTTCTTCATCTTTTATTTTTTTTTCCTTGATTGACTCTTCTCTGTAAAAGAATGAAAGCTTCTATATTCTTGGAAAAATTTGTATCAAGTTTTCCATTCCCTCACCAGATACCTTAGGGATGTCATCCTCAAGCAAGCTAGCACACACCTGGAGTTTAGTAGTTGAGATAGTTTATGTCTCATCATGTAGAAACTTCTATATGTCTCCAGCATCTCTTTCAGTGACCCTTTAGATGAACACCACCAACCCAAGCATGCTGCCTGTCTTGGACGTGAGCAGCAGATCCCTGAAGCAATTGGATTTCAGCACAGATGCCCCCAACAGCTCTTTTTTTGAAACCCAGCAATGCAAAATGATATTTGGTATCATTTAATAAGTGTTTGGGGCACACATTCGTGGGACTTCAGCCAGCAGACTCTGAAGTGACCAGAATTTCCTAGAATCTCAAGCCGAATTCCCGCATTCCATTTTGGGATGACACCTGTGGCTACCCTGCAGAGTACTACATGACTCACGGACTTCCAGTATTAACTTTGGTTTTATCTGTTGCTTGACTTTGGGGTTCAGCTGTTCTGCAACTTTTCAGAAAGCAAATGTTACTCAGCGTCAGTAATGTGATGGGTAATATCAGCCCTTCCTCACTTAGCTATAAAGGCCAAAGTAAAATATTTAGTGAAGCTCACATACTAACTGCATCCTTCTTTAACTCTGCTGCCTTGTGCATGTGTTTTAATCTGGTGGACATTTCCTTTTCTGAGTTTGATTCAGGGAATATAGTCAATGCTAACTTCCAATCTTTTCTTTCAACAGTACTTTTAACAACTCTACATGAAAGATATCTTTTCCACTTATCTGGCAGGTCAATATCACAACTCACTGACCCGACTTGCCTGCCACTGGAAATGTTACTTACCATTTTGTAAAAGATGACAGTAACCACGCTACCTTGCTCCATGTGTTGCCAGGCTCATTTCTCCTCTGAGTCACCTAATTTACCTCATATCTGGATTATCTGTGCTGAGATGAGAAATGCCTGCAGGCTTTCCACTCCTCTTTATAATCAGTCCACAGAAGAATCTGAAGTTCAGTCCTTTTCAGTTTTCTTAGTCGTAACTAATGTGTCATGAACCTATGGTGTATGTGCAAGTGGAGAAAATTTCAGTGAAGTTTTGAGGATTTAAAAAATGCTAATAAAACATAAAGCAGCAACTTTTCCTTGTGCTGGGGATCTGTCTGCAAATACTTTTGTAGCTTTCCTCTGAGGGACTGATTCATTTGCTACGCTACTCTGTATGTCTGAGGAATATAAAAGGTCACTTGAATGGCCTCGATTTCGTCAAATTTGATAAAACTCCTTTAACATAGATATGTGGAAATCTGTTTGCGATCTGCTACTCTGTCTTTTGGGATATAAATAGTATTAAAAAGTTCAAGCAGTTCTTTTGTGATTCTTTTGACAATGCCCCCCGAAGCAGGTCAGGTGTCAGAGATACCTACTGTATGCTTATGTCTGAGCTCCCTCCTGGCAGATTGGTGATTTCCGTCCTTACAATTGCATACCTGTAACAGGCATGAGAGTCCCCAGACCCCTGGTCTGGCACCTACCCCTGAACAAAGCTCCAAGCAGATCAAACCACCTCTTGGAAGTTACAGCAATAAAATGTCTGAGTCAATCAGTTGTTTTGCCTGTTTTTCAGGTTTCTGATGCTTTTATAGTTTTTTGAATGTGCTCTTTTGCCCAGATTTTTCGGATCTCGTTCACGGCTCCTGGCACCACCCCAGAGCCTTGGGAGCTGGTCCAAGGTCTCTGCAGCAGAACAGGAAAACGAAGGAAACCTATGTCTATGAAGCAGTGTGAAGAGCTTGCACCCCTTCTATTAAGTTGCAGATTGAGAGGACAGTTTTTACTAGATACCTGTAATCTGGAAGTCAACTGCCCCCAAATGCTATAGACATAACTGATACTCCAAAAGTGATAGGAGGGCTACAGTGGCTGCTTTTGTAAATGTCCTGAGACCAGCAGGAACACTCACATGTTTACGGTTTGTTTAATGCACACATCTGTCTACTGACAATGGCAACTGGTCATGGATGATAGTTCATAAATCACTGTATGGGACACATACAGAGATGCATGGTGCAGAAGAATGTGACACTTTCTTGTATGAACAAGGAGAGCTTTTCTGTACTGCTTGTGGTCTGTCCATTACCCTCTATCGTTCTAGCTTGTTTAGCTGTGTTATAACCACACAACTTTTGTAAAAAGCCATACAATTTTTGCAAAAAGCTGGCTTAGGGGCACCCAAAGGTTGCCAGTGGATCATATGTTTTCCAGGCAGAAAGCAGGACCACAGAAACGTAAATGGCCCATATTCCCTCTGTCACTGCAGTAAGCTGTGTTCTGTGTGACGCCTGTGGGTAAGAGGAAATAGGGGGAACTTGGGACACTCTTGGTTTGCAGGCATGCCACCAGCAGACAGAGCAGCAGTCTCAGCAACACGTATCGTGAGGGCTAATACTATAATAGTTGTCTGCTTAGGAGTTAAGGGGAACGGCAAGTTAAAACAAACCATCCTGTGCTTTTCATCCTTTACCTCTGACAACGTGCAAGGAAAAAGAGCTGTTTCTATCTTTTTACCCCCAGCTTCTCCTCATGTGATCTCAGACCCCCAGCTCTGTGACAACTGCTTTGCTCAGTCTGTCAGAAGTTCCTGAGCACTTCCTGATACTAGATACAGCAACTGCTGCTCACACTCTACACAGACTACTGCTTGGATTGACCAGAAAATGCAGTCAATAAACTCAATCGTGCCTCTACGAGGTCATGGTCATCTAGCACTCTGAGCAGCACCCAGGATGTCTCTGTACCATCCCAGGATGGCACTGTGAGCAGCTCCCAGGATGTCTCTCAGACTGTTTGCTGGAGGACCTCCTGCCTCCTCCTCCAATCTGCTCATATCTTATCTGCTCACTTCTTATCTGCTCACTGGGTAGTGATTGATTAGGGTAGGTCAGTGGGATATGAGCTCAAGGCCCAGACTCCTCAGAGCAGGATGGACTTGTCAGATTTGCCAGTGCTGTTCTTAATTTTGTCATGCAGGGGTTTCAGGTGCTTGATACACTCCCTACCCTGGATATCTTACAACATGTACCAGTGTCTTTGACAACTTCTTGCAGTAACTTCACATGAATGCAAATTCCAGGCACGTGTCCAGGAAATCATGGGTTTTGTGATATTCCCCTCAACAAAATCTTGTAGTTTCCCAGAAATTTTCCACAGAAACTGGGGCAGGCTTCACGGAGAAAGTCTGTTAACACCTGTGGTTTGAATTTAAAGTGACCAAAACCTACCAGCGTGCAGGAGGGAATGACTGAGAAGCGAGCAGACAGAAACCCAAGGAAAAACAGTCTCCGGGAGAATGAAACCCCAAGATTTTAGCAGCATATAAAGCCATCTCCCATGTAGCTCGTCCTTTTCCTTAGACAAGGCTTAGAAGGAGAGATTCGACGTACATGCAAGTGGACAACTCATGCGTCGACGCTGGAGGGAAGTCGATGGTGGGGGAAGTGGGCAACAACATATGTGGAGCAAAAAGTGGGACAGCAGCAATGTGAACTGTTCTCCGCAGTCTCCCATCCTGGCCCAAGCAAAATATTCTCCTGGCACAGCAGTATCTGAGCCACAAGAGGTCACTAGTAACAGCGCTAAAAACAGCTCCCAGGTTTCCCAGCCTCGGTGTTCTTCCTCTGCCCCTCGTATCTTGTGCTTCAAGTAGCCAGGTAGCACCTACACCATAAACTGCACCTACACTGCACCTATCAGCATTTGCAACAAGCCATGCACAGGTGCACAGGAGGCACACACCAAGCAACCTTCCTGCAAATCCCCAGCTGACTACAGGAAGGCATGTGCTGTTCATTTGTAAAATGCAACTACCCACCCAGCAGTGGTCAAAGTTTTCTCAGCACAAGGGTGTTGTATTGATTTCAGTCAAACTAACTGGAAAACAGAAGATTTATTTTGCTAAAGCTTTGGACATTTCAACTTTTTCCTCTCATTGAACTACAATCTAAACAAAACCTCTCTCATGTTTTCAGGAAACAGGACCATGTCGGCATGCCTGTGGGTGACCCACAGGATGAAAACCCTGACCGAGGACTCATCCCTTCCTCTAACTGAGGAAGAGCACAGGTATGTTTCAGCTTGTTTGNGTTTGTGCTCAGTTCTCCTTTCTGCCTCATGTGGCTCCCATGACCTGATGAAATTTTGGCAAGCACAGACTGCTAGACACGCTCTCATGAGCCCCCTCTCCTCTGCAAGAACTTGTCAAAACTGATTTTTCTCCACGAAATATTCTGGTTTGCATATAGCATTGTATTAGGGCAACATTTTGTTTTACAAGCTCTAATTTATGTTTCAGCAGGAAACTGTATCAGCAGGAATGCCCCCATCTTATCAAATAAGCCAGATTGTTCAAATGCTATTGTGTAAAAATACTTATTTGCCATGACTCCATCACAAACCCATCACAGAATCAAGCTCACCAGTACCCTACGTATGAGATTATGGTGAACTGATTTGGTTCACTGGGATTTTAATGTAGCCCTTGATTTGTCATTTCTCTTATTGTAACAGCTGTAGTACAACATACCACATTTTGCTGGGGCATCGGTAAGAGGTCAAGCTTCAACAAAGTGCTAGGAATATTACCATGTGGAAGTGAAACAGTTTTTTGGATGGAAAAATACAGACAGAAAGAAAATGAGAAATCCAAACAACAAACAAAACTTCGCTCTCTAGCTTTATGCTCTAAAATGTATGAGAATGAGGTACCCCAGCTCCCAAGAAAAGGCGCCATGCACATCGCAGCGAGGAGATGCCATCAGTCTCCCCTGCCACTCTCAGTATCTCACATGGCTGCACGGACAGGTGGCTGGCAGGGTTTCACTGTGCAGGAGCAAAGTTGAAGAGGAATAAAGCCAAAGGAAGCTGTAAGAAAGTTGAGGGTGCTGTCCATTTACACAGACGAGCACCACTTACTTTGACAGCATTTTGACTACTTGGCAGCTGAGTGGAGCAAGATGTCATGGTGTCTGAGAAACTGTGCATTTTTAGGCTTCACTCGGAAGCATCCCTGGGCAGCAGACGTGTCTTGATGTCCCCGTGCATTTCCTCGATCAGGTCCCCTGTCTGTCTGCATTCGATTTTATAAGCTCTTTGAAGGAACAGCAGAGCTGTTAGAGGTTTTCTGTAAATCAGATGTTGATCTACTGGCCCCACTATGTAACCCTGAATCTTATCTGTTGTTACCCTCAGCTTTATTACCACTAAAACCATTTGTTTGAAGCAAAGCCCTTCTACTCGGACTACCTCATTCTCACTCAGAAAAGGAATCGAAGATGTTTTGATATACATCTTGGTACATCCTCAGTTCTTTTAATTCTACTACTCCCTATAAAGCATCTTTGCTGTATCTGAACTAGACCATAAACAGCTTGAGTCAGAAATGGATGTTATGTGACTGGGTATTTACAATGGCATTTAGGAAGTCACAATTGAACTTTTATTGCGCTGACTACAATGTCTAAACACTTCATCCCAAAGCTTAAGAAAACAGAAAAAAAATACCTGAAAAAGAAACCTTAAAGATTCCAGGTTTTGGAAAGAGGAGAATTTATAGACTATTACAAGCAATAAAAAGGTACTTTTGGTCAAGCATGAAGCCTAAGCTGTAGTACATGAGCTTATTCAATGAATATCAGAACTCTTAACCTTGCTGACTATTCCCAGCATCCCTGGGGAGACATTAGCCTACATTCCTTCAATAAAAAATATCAAAAATATAAAGAAAAGCAAGAGCAATGGTGACTGAAACTCATCCAACTATACAGCAAGGAAAAAAAAGGCTTTTTTATTTGCTGCTTACCAGGGTTGTATCCAGACTTGTCTCTTTTCAAGGAAATAAGCTCTGAGAGGCAGAGAATGGAAAATCAATTCACCTTACCCGAAGTCAACTATGCTGAGTGAATTTACAGTTACACTGCCATATCCCTTTCACACAATACAGGTAAATTGTGTTAATATGCAGTATTTTTACCTGAACTGATGGAAAGAGGGGCCCAGTGGATTTGGGGGAAAAGGGCTGTTCTGCTACCTTGCCCACAATTTGGCAGCCACTGTGGGAAGGTCTTTTTTGACAAAACCAGCCCATTGGGACTGGGCAAATACCATTTCCCAGCTGGTAAATTTGTGTTTCAGCTTTATTGCCTGAGGCCAGAAGACACAGTGAGCCAAGCCATTTTCAGGATTCCTTGTGCTGGCTGAGGTAAAGGCCCAACAGTTGGTTTGACCCAACATTGAAGTCACCACAAGTGACAATAGGGATGGTGTCTGTGCGTTTGTCCTAGTGATATTGAAAAGATATTGAGGTGCTGGACCAGGTACAGAGAAGGGCAATGAAGCTGGTGAGGGGTCTGGAGAACAAGCCTTATGAGGAGCAGCTGAGGGAGCTGGGGTGGTTTAGCCTGGAGGAAAGGAGGCTGCGGAGAGACCTTATTGCTCTCTACAACTACCTGAAAGGAGGTTGTAGAGAGGTGGGGGTTGGTCTCTTCTCCCAAGTAACAGTCGATGGGACAAGTGGAAACAGCCTCAGGTTGCGTCAGGAGAGGTTTAGGTTGGATATTAGGAAAAGCTTTTACGCTGAAAGGGTTCTTAAGCATTGGAACAGGCTGCCCAGGGAAGTGGTTGAGGCACCATCCCTGTAGGTTTTTAAAAGGTGGGTAGACGTAGTGCTTAAAGATATGGTTTAGTGATGGTTTTTGTTAGAGTTACAGAATCACACAGTATCACACAATCTTCATGGTTGGAAAGGACCTTTAAGATCATTGAGTCCAACGAAACAACCTACAATCTCTGCTACTAGAGCATGCCCTGAAATGCCACATTACGTTGATGGTTGGACTAGGCGATCTGAAAGGTCCCTTCCAACCTAGGCGATTCTATGATAAATCCATACACAATCAATTGACTGAGCAAGCATTTGCTGTTTATTGATGGCAACCCTGGCTAGGGTAGCTAGGATAATGATTTTTACCCCACATTAAAATTTTTCCATTTCCTGTGTTTCATTCCCATTTGCAAGCTCTTGTTAGCTGCTGCAGCTTGGAAGGAAGACTTATCAAAATTGTTTTCTTTGTGTGGTACTGAAGACAGTGCACACTTAGTTAAATAATATATAAATTTAAAAAAAAAAAAAGGAAAACCCTGCTGTCTGGAGCACCAAGTGTGTCAGAAAACTGGGAATTTCAGAGCTGTTAGGTCAGGGCACATTAACAGCACCCTACAGTATATTTTCCTCTGGTAAAGAGGGTGTTTTGTGCTGCTGCTATTCTGACAGCCACATGTGTTAATGACCCATCCATCAGGCGCTCTGGAGGGATCCTTTCCCTACTTTATTCTCTGGTCCGCCTAAGAGCATATGCTGCAAGTGTGCTGTCTGCACACTCATCTTTCTGAGTGAGAGCTCAACTGGCTGCTGCTGTATTTTGATTGTTATTAACACACTTGCAGGAAAGCATGACCTTGCGTGCCCCTTGTCCACGCTCATAGAAAACGCGCAGTTTAAGGTACAACAAAACTTTTGTTAGAGCTTCTGATTTTTACTGTCCCAACATGCTGAAAAAATTCTGTCAAGACATACAGCCAAATGATCTGCCTGTTTGACAAGCCTCTGGCATACAGAATTTATTAATTTTACTTTGCGCCAGCAACTTCAGTTTTGCTCTCCTTTTCCAGCTGAACCTGAGCTGTGAAAAGAAACCTGTCCCATGTGCCCTCCCTTTGCTTGGTAGAGAGGAAAGAAATAGCAATTTCTCTCCTGTTTTCCTGGAGAGTCTTTTTGTTCTAGTCACCTGCTGGAAACGCAGCAAAGGCAATTTTAATTTCAGGAGCTTCCTGCTTTTCATATGCTTAAGCCTGTTTGGCTCAAGTAGCCTCTGTCATTCTAACCATGATGGGCAGGCTTCTTCCCTGACTCCCTGTTTCACCCCTCATCTTTTCACATGTGGCTTTCTCAATTCAGAAATGAAGAAGTTTCCTGCCTTCACTGAAGGATTTTAATGCTTTTGCTTTTGACCTTTTTTTTGTTGCTTTTTCTGTTGTCCCTTTCCCCAGCTTTTAATGTTATAGCACAAATTTTTAGAGCAAGTTTTTTCTCCTGGGAAAAGCTGAGTGTATTTTTTTCCTTGTGTGCTCCAAGGCTCCCATGCTAACTGCTGTCTCAAGTGTTGGGAAATTAATCCTTACGGGGTCAGAAAAGGCTTACAAATATACAGCTGAGAGAAAACCAGAATTCTAGAGGTAACCTTTTCTGTCAAGTCTTGTGCAAAATTCCAGCAGCGGTAAAGGAGTAGGAGTAAGCGTGTTGACACGCTTCAGTTTTAGCCCTTTCCCTAGAGTTAATGCTTACGCTCTTTGAACCTCTGACATCTGTGAGGGCACTCCTCAACTTTTCTAGAAGTTGTTCCCTGACTAGGAATTGCTAACTTCCTTAGAAAAAATGGTGGAGCATATTTCTCCTGTCGCATTATAGACAGACAAAAAACTATGACTCATTTAATAGCAGCCATCACTTTGATACTAGTTTTTGAATCTACTTATATAGCATCAGTTGTCATTAAAAAGAAGAGTTGCTTGGGAAGGTGCTGGAAATATGTTTACTAATAATTTATTTGAAATCTACAGTACAGTGCCTTTTGTTACATGACTTTTAAGTCGCTGTAGTATTGCAAATCCAAACACCTATAAACACCCAAACCTATGATATGCTATTTGAGAAGTAATAGTTTTTCAAATAAACGACAAAAATGCCCTAGTAATAAAGCCCATAAATTTCCCAGCATTACAGTGAGGGATTCAAGTATTCAAATAGAGGAATTCTTTTGAAACAAAGACACTGCAGGAAAAAAAATAAATCAATGCATGCCTTACTGCAACAGCTGTTGTGCTTTTGAAAACTTGGTAACTTGAAGAAGCCAAGGCAAGTTTCCTTTCAGAGCTATGTAGCCTAGTGGATGCCCTCATAAGATTAAAGTACACTGTCTGCAGCTCTTTAAAGTAGCTTCAGAATTGTTTTCTGAACACTTGAAGAGCACTCAGCAGTGCTTAAGTATTGCAAGAGAGGATATTCTTTTGTGATCTCAGACATATATTTTTAGTGGCTGCATATTTTCTACCTCGTCTTTGCTCTAAGAAAGATGCATGCAATTTTAATTTGACAAAAAGTTATTGTGACCAGTCATCCCTTATGTTAAAGAACATCTGTCTTACATTCTTCTGGTCTCACAAGTGAGAAAGCAGAAGCAATAAACTCTTTGCACAGCCACACTAAGCAATGTAATTTTTTATTAAATCTTGCTTTTGGTGTAAAAATCTGTCTGAAAAAAACCCTTGTGATTTAAAAAATACCCTGCACAAAGCAGTACTAGTGCTTTTTTCAACCTTTTCTTAGTAGTCCTAAAGGGGCAAAGAATTGCAATAAAAATAAAAAGACCTCCATAAAATCAGGACTGCATCTTTAGGTTTAAAATTTCACCTGACCAGATGAATTACTTTGTTATTTACACTTGCAGCTGAGGCAAAGAAGTTGTATTACAAGGAATGACACTTCTGAAAACTTTCCTTAAATGGTACTGCATATGGTTTGGCAAAGCCCAGTCCAACATTTGCATTGGTATCATTTTATTGCGAAGATGTGGCGAGTACTCTTTGTCAGGTTCCGATTCGAAACATGAGTTTAAAACTCCCAAGCCAAGTTTCTGTCCTTGCTCCCAGGGGGCCTCTGGCCATCAGATGGCTTTCCTCTTTTAGGGTGGCTGACATCTCCACAGTGCCAGCAAGATCGAAGGAGTGACATGAAGACACTGGAAAAAGAAATAGGTTAATTCTGGAATTTGGCCTGGACGAATAAAGGTCCTTTCACTCTCCTCCTGGCCGCACAGTTCTTCCTTCTTCCTAGCTCTCCCTCCTGTACTTGCCCCATCCCCTGGAGAGCAAATACTGAGCCAGCAGGAAGCTGTTTACTGGTTTTGACTTGGATCACTCTCTTACCTGAATATAATCCTGTTTTCCCAAATCACTTCTCAGTTCAGTTTATTTTTATGCTACTTCTTTACCTCCAAAAGGTCCTGCCAGTTTATAGATTTTAAAGATACAGAAATGTAGTTTCTTACCAAGGAGAAATTAAAAAAAAAAATTAAAAAATTCCAGTCTGGCTAAGTACATTCCAAGTCTCAAGCCTAGCTAAAGGCAATGCCGAAAGAAAAGGGTTCTGTGGACTTAATTTTCTGCTGTCTTTACTCCCCTTCCCCTGCAGAGGAAGGGACTGTAATACTGACTGTAGGCATAATTTGCCATCCAAACAGAAAACACACTCCTGAAGTGATGATTCTGTTTGAGCAAGCAATCATGGCAGCAGTTGTTATCGAGTTTGCTGTATCCAATGCAAAAGATATTCCTTGGACACTTTTCGTGGTGTGTGAGATGGAAAACAACATGCCAAAGAGACACAGGTCTACTGTGATCTCTTAGACCATCTTTCTTGAACCTTCCATTTAAAGAAATTTGAAAGCACAGCAAAGCACAAGGTGGCTGCTTTGAAGAGCTACAGGAGGGCATCACTGAATTTTGTGAAAACCTGAACAGAGTTGGAAGATTGGAAGTTGATGGAGGACTAGGTATGAAAGACTCACTAAAGTGTGTAAACACTTCAGGAACCTTATCTTGGGAAACTACCCAGTGTTTTAAAAATTTGAGAAAACCAAGATTCGAGGATAAAATGTGTGGAAACTATTACGTCATTCTTATCTCACTGCAGAAAAGGAAATATTATTTCCTTTCTGTAAACCAGCCATGAACAGAGCTTTGGAGACCTGCAAACACTGATTATGCTGAGGCTGAGCTTCAAAATAAAAGTCAATCTCTGTTGGTCACATGTGGTGTCTTAAGAAGAAAGCAAGGAAAGATTTAGGTGTAGTAAATAGCTTTTATAGTACCACCAATTGATGTAGAAGGTAATAAAATTAATAATAAAAAAAACCTCAATAACTGAGTGCATGGTGAAGGGCAGTAGAAATTCAGGCTTAGAAGGAAAACCAGAATATATGGTAAGTGGAGTAGGAATGCCCTGTGAGGCTCTCTGAAACAAAGCCTTCCTGTTCCTTCATGTGCATTAGATTTTTCTCATTTTTTAAATCATCTTTGTCTGAGTGTATTTTGCCATGAGTTGGTCTTTATAGCCATTATCTGTGCATTATCCTCTCCTCCCTCCTCATCCTACAGCAATTTCATTGCACTGTTTTTTGAATCTAAGGATGCACTGTTTGAACAATTGACATTTTATACGGCCTAATTTCTAGTCCTACCTGTTCCTTATGCTCCTGCTTGCTAGTCATCAGAAATTTTATTGCTAGGAAAGAATTTCAGGGAACTGCTGTTATCTCTGTTCAAGGATTTGGAAAAGAAAGCAGCAGAGAGACTTGCCAACTGCCTGATTTGTTTCAGTGTAAAAACCAGAAGGAAAACCCCCTTCTTGAGGGCACCAAGTAACGTTCAAGAAACCTCATTATAACAAATTCCGTTTCCAGTGACAAGATGTAGGTGCTATTTGTCACCCGTGTTTGGTTAGGACTTGACCACATAATCCTTAGTCACATTTTTAGCTTTTCTTTGCAAATAAGTCTGGCAAAATCTGCAAATGTAAGTATGAACTGTGAGATGAGCTCTACAAATTACAAACTGTTGTGTTGTTATGCAACAGCTGAAGCGTGGCTCAATTTACCTCCAGGTATGCTTGCTAAGTAAGTCCCGTTTGGATGCATTTTACTGTGCCTGGGATTATTCTTCTGCTGCACCAGCCCCTTTTTAGCATCGCTCCACAGACGCGATCTGAAGTGTTTCTTCACAGTAGAAGAACTATGCTTTGAAATTATTATGAAAGCTGTAGAGAACTGAGAGGATGGGAGACTCTTTCTACTTTTGTTCCTCTTCTTCTCACAGCACCTTTTTTCACTAATGTGGAAGCATCACAATTTGCCTCAGAAACGTACCTTCCCTGAGCAGCAAGCTCTCCAAGGCAGGCGTTTTGTACAGAATATAATAACTGTACAAAACAGTGATGCAAAGCTGATCACAATTCACGGTTGAAAAGTTTGCTCACTTAGAACAAAAATTACCAGTTTATGCAGCTTCTGAAAACCAGGATTATAAAACTATTTCTACTAGAAATTGTTTTTCTACATGTATTACACAAATTCACATTTCTGAATGAAACACAGATTCACTTTCTATAGACTTCTGGATTAGCTGCATGAATTAAAAGGAGCTTTCCACTAATAAAATTAGCCTTGATCCTGTAAACAATTTTTAAATACCTCTGCTAAATGCTCTTCAGTTCAAATGATATGCGATACTAGCAGTACTCTTGCTGTGGGAAGCCACAAAACTGCTATTAATACATGATACTTATTCATATGGTACTAAGAAATCTCCTACTTTATGGAATTACATGTATCATGTACAGATTAGCAGTTCACTTTTGTACCACCTATGTTTAGACCTTACCCTTGACTATAGCAGCACCATAAAAAAATACCAAGATCTTCTTGATGCTAATCTTCTGTTCCTTATTTTTCCACTTTCTTTTTTTGTCTTTTCACTGTGTGATTTGGACCAGTTCACTCGAATATACAAATGCTTTTTCAGCTTACACAGTACCATACCTGCAAGTGTATTCAAAAGACAGATAAAACAAAACCAACATGGAGGGTGTTTTGAATGCTCAAGTGTGAAGCTGATCTAAAATTTCACGCGAAGTGTAAACCCCAGTTTTTGAGGGATACAGGCATTATTTTGGAGATTAGCGTGCTGGAGGGACCAAATTGCTTGGTCCACTGTTTCTATTCTAACGTATTTCATGCAGCTCAGTCTTTAAATGGATTTAGCATATAGGTTTAGCCTCAAAGTACACCTAAATAGCTCTCATATCTGATAAAAAAAGTCATACCAAATTTAATTTTCCTTACGGAAAAGAAAAAAAAAACACCCATTGAATGGTACCTCTGGTTCTATAGGATATAATCATCCTCTTTAAAAGCCGGAACACTATGTGCTCCAGTATATATCACAACACAGACTGGATGTACATTTATTGCATATGTATAAACCACAATTTTATTGGAAAAGCTCATCTGGCAAAATAATAGGCGCAATGAGCATATTCATTTTCTAAAACACAATATTGAAAATATAAATCAAAATCAGTGAGAGATATCCTTATTTTATAGTAAAGCTGACTAAAAATATAGTCAGTCCAACTTCAAACTTCAAGGGAGGGAACACAGTTTTGCATTCATTTGTGAAAAAATCTAATACCTTAAATTATGAGAAATAGCAAGCTATGGAACTGGCAGATAATTTCCTTTCTATAATAAGAAATATTCCAATCTGTATGCTGTAATTGTACCATACATCACAACGTACCTCTCCTTCCCTTGTGGTTATATACAATATTGAAATTCATGGAGGTGCTTCAAATGCAGAAACACTAGCAATCCAAAGTTTGGTACTGCAAGTTTGACGTTTTTACGCCATGGCATGCAGAAAATCCAATGGGTTAGAACTGTGTTTTCTTTAAAAAATACTGGCATGACCTACAATAGATTTCAAACCTTAACACTGATTTGTTTCTTTTGTGTTTAAAAATAATCTTACTCATTATAAAATGTTATAATAGCACCTGTTACGTTTAATGTTAAAAGCATTGCAATTGGAACATCTACGTTGTCCTCCAGAGCCTGCATTTATCACGCTACAAACTTCTCTGTCACAGTCCTGCACTAACACATATCTAGAATTAACCATTGACCGTAATGCATTTTCTATTTCATTAAAACATGGGCTTGGAAATCCCAGGTATTCACCATTATTCCTTGGAAGTCTTTAGCACAGATTTTGATCCCTCCTGCGTCACAGCATCCTGCTTCAGAGTGACAAATCTGGCACTTTGACTGAGACAACCAAGAGCCAGCCCTTGGAAGCCAGTCTTGGCTGTAGAGAGTTTTAACCCACTGCTGATGATTTGCCAGGTGTAGATGGCACTATTACTTTTATTGGTCTTACTACAAGAATTTGTAATGTTCCTTAGGTAGGACTAACCAAGAATTTTCCGGTTCCCTCATTATTGCTTGTTGGATAGGTAAAACAATAATTTCTTCATCTTTGCAACCTGGGAATTTCAGCAGTACCCACAGGTTCAGGCTTCTGGCAAGTTGTTGGGACTGTAACAGCTGTGCGCACCACCTCATATTCAGCAGTTTAGTTTCATAATATTGTGACAGAAAACCTTCAATTCAAAGATATTTTTTAAAGATAACAAAGATTCTCATACAAGACTCACTCTAATGCCTTTTCTCTTCTGAAAAAGAAAAGAACAAACCTTACTTTGATATTGCAAAAGACATTTTTTGAGAAGTGTCATGGCAGTTGCCTCTACACAAGCAAACTGTCAGTAAAAAAGCTGACATTTAATTCCCTGTTGATGACGCCCTCAAATCTTTCACATCCCCATGGGCTGAGCATCAATTTATCCTTGCTGGAAGCCAGCCAGCTGCCCAGGCAGTGTGAGCACTGGGAGATTTAGCAGCTTCAGTTTGTGGGAACATTTTATTCTTAACTGTTATGAGACAACTGATTCATACTTTCTCTGTAGATCTGAAATTTGTGGAGGCTTAACATAAGGGCAGCGGGGGTACAGGGCACTGCTCAACGCAGAAGTTTCTAGCAGTGGTTTTGCCCCTGTCAGATTTAGGTAAAGCCCTCTTTTGGTAATTTCAGAGGAAACCTCCCTTGTTTTAGTCAGGGCAGTCAAGCCAATTAATTTAAGATTTCTTTTTTTAATATTTTCAAAAACAGATTTAAATCATTACCTACAAGCCACGTGGCACCAATCGTGCATTAACTTTAAAACAAAAAGCAACACTGTATGAGGCCTGTCAGAGCTACCTGGACCAGCATTTACCCCCAGAAACTAGCAATGCAGAATGGAAAACCTTGGAAAAGTGAGCAGGGGATGAGGCCTAATCAGCATGGGTTTATGAAAGGCAGGTTCTGCCTGACAAACCTGATCTCCTTCTATGACAAGATGACCCGATTACCGGATGAGGGAAAGGCTGTGGATATTGTCTACCTAGACTTTCGAAAAGCATTCAACACTGTTCCCCATAGAATTCTCATGGAAAAACTGTCTGTTCATGGCCTGGATGAGCATACGACCTGCTGGATCAAGCACTGGCTGGATGGGCGGTCCCAAAGAGTGGTGGTCAATGGAGTTAAATCCAGCTGGCGGCCGGTCACAAGTGGTGTCCCTCAGGGTTCAGTGTTGGGACCATTTCTGCTTAACATCTTTACTGATGACCTTGATAAGGACATAGAGTGTATCATCAGCAAGTTTGCAGATGTCACCAAGCTAAGCGGGAGTGTTGATCTACATGAGGATAGGGAGGCTCTACAGAGAGACTTGGATAGATTGGACCGATGGGCCAATGCTAATGGAATGTGCTTCAACAAGGCCAAGTGCCGGGTCCTGCACTTGGGCCACAACAACCCCATGCATCGCTACAGGCTTGGGGAAGTGTGGCTGGAGAGCTGCCTGGCAGAAAAGGACCTGGGGGTTCCAATTGACAAGCAGCTGAACATGAGCCAGCAGTGTGCCCAAGTGGCCAAGAAAGCCAATGCTATCCTGGCTTGTATGAGAAATAGTGTGACCAGCAGAAGTAGGGCGGTGATTGTCTGTACTCAGACACCCTGTACTCAGCACTGGTGAGGCCACACCTTGAGTATTGTGTCCAGTTGTGGGCACCTCAATATGAGAGAGATATCGAGGTGCTGGAGAGATTGCAGAGGAGGGCAACGAAGCTGGTGAAGGGCCTGCAGAATAAATCTTATGAGGAGTGATTGAAGGAGCTGGGACTGTTTAGTTTGAGGAAGAGGAGGCTGAGGGGAGACCTCATCACTCTCTACAACTACTGGAAAGGACATTGTAGAGAGGTTGGTGCTGGTCTCTTCTCAGAGGTAAATAGCGATAGAACAAGAGGGAATGGGTTCAAGCTGCAGCAGGGTAGGTTTAGGCTGGACATTAGGAAAAAATTTTTCACAGAAAGAGTAGTCAGACACTGGAATAGGCTGCCCAGGGAGGTGGTGGAGTCACCATCCCTGAAAGTGTTTAAGATTCATTTAGATGTGGTGTTAGGGGATACAGTGTAAGGGAGAACTTTGTAGAGTGGGGTTGATGGTTGGACTTGATGATCCCAAGGGTCTTTTCCAACCTAAATGATTCTATGATTCTAACCATGAAAATAGCTAACCATGAACTGAATCCAACGTTTAATTGACACCTTGATGATTTATAAAGGACAGATCTAATTCTTATCAGTCAGATCATTGTTTTCTATAAATAAATGACAAAAAAAGCGCATCCTGGGTCACAAACCTGGATAAAGTTCAAGTTAATGGAAAAACTGCTTAGGTTGAAGGCAGTGTCTAGTTGCAATGAGGGCACCACGTGGGAATGAAAGAAGAAACCTGGAAAAATTAAGAGGCGTCATATGGCTAAGTGTTTTAATGCCCTTCCCATGACACAACAGGGAGCCCAATGAAATCTTCTTGTGTTAGAGGACGTGATGACACCAATAGGGCTTGGTTCTGTGCATTGAATTGTAACCAAAGTTTCTATTTCAAGTAAAATAACATTAATCATTTAAGAAGGTTAGTCTTAATCTTCAAGGAAAGAAATCAGCAGTCATTTCATCTGGGAGAAAACAGGAAAAGGGAATAAAAGTTTTTTATCCAGGAAAATACTGAGTATTCTTAACGCCTTTCTATAAAATATCCTTTAGGGATTCTTCACCTTTACAGACAAAAAAAAAAGGGAAAAACAACCTGCTTTCAGCATAACACATTTATAGAAGTAGATAAGGAGTACAAGTTTTGCCATGCATGATTTTCTACATATTATTAAAAGCAGTGTGATTACATTTATGGTAATCGATAAGGTTCTTACCTGATAAGGACCAGAGATCAGGAGTTTAAAAGCTAAGGTGGAATTACTTTCCCCACAAAAACAAAACAAAGCAAAGCAAAACAATAAAGCAACAAACAAACATAACATAGGACAGGTTTTAAAGCTATATTCTGACTTGTTGTGAATCATTGTTTTCTAGGAGAGGGGGTTCTTTTTATTAACTCCTTTGTTAAATCATGACCCCATATCTCATATTTTTCCCTACCTTTTCCTTTGTAATTGTCATTATTTCTTCTACCTTAATTATATAGTACGCTTCTTTAAAAGAGTTAAGTTTGCAGATGGGAGACAATGATCTGTGAAAAATTACAGGTGAAAGTACAGAAAAATAGAAAGAATGATTTAAAGTTGACACACTTGTATTATATTGCCAGCTCTCTTAATTTTAATGCAAGTTCTGTCATATTTGGCTTTTTTCCTTTCAAGCCTGGGCTGCCAGAAATCAAAATCTTTTATAAGAAACTCAGTGCAGTTTTATTAAAAGTTCAATATTTCTAGCCCTTATAATTGAAAAAAAAAAAAACAAAAACAAAAAAACCTTCAGGAGAGTGAAGAGGGTACAAATTCAATGCTAAAAACAGATGAAAAAGATTATTTTCCTGACAATCATTTTTAAAACAGAAAGCATGAAAGCATTTTTATAATGTGCAAAATATTGACAAAAATAAAGGAACCCTTCAAACAACTATTGCTATCCTCATATGGGCATTTAAAAAAAGAATCTGTTGTTTCAAATGTTTTCTATTTTCTAAACAAGTGATAATCAATCCCAATGCACACAGTAAGGTAAAAATTAAGATGTCCTTCCCAACTGCAAAGCTCCAACTGTTGAGAGAGCATCAAGACTTGCACACAGCCGTGCCTATTGCCTGTGGCAAAATGTAATCTGTAGGCAGAGGCACTTTGCTTTACACCCCTTTGTCACCTAGCACCCACAGCTAAATCTAAATGGTTATGGTACCGCCCTGATGCACAGAATGGCACTCACATGTATACCGCCAGCATGTTTTGGATGAACATCAGTCTGAGCTGAGCATTAGCCCTGGCTTCTATAAAAGTGCAGCACACTTGGAGGCTGGGTCTCCACATTTATTTCAGCGTAACTCAGAGCAACTTTTATAGAAAGGTTAAAAAAAAAAGGAAGCATAAAACCTCACACACCTTTGCCCTGGAGCTACCGATTCCTACACCTAAGTTTCTGACTAGGGTCTCTAGACAGCTACATTCATGTGCCTGTTCTGATTGTCCACTGGCTCCCACATCTCCAACCAGCCTTTTATGGACACCTGGGCCACAAGCCACCCTTCTCAAGCCATAGCTGCGGGTTCACTTTAATTCAGCATTAATGCATGGCTCTGCTGGCACATACCAACCATTTTCAGATGAATCACTTCCTTTACCCTGCTTGACACATGGCCTCACAAGTGCCTGTGCTAGCATGAGCTGTAAGTGGTGGTGAAGCAGCTTCACTTCTCCTACAATTAACATGGATTTATACTGGGTCGAAGCTACTCAGTAACCACAGCCTCTGGCTATGCAACTGTTGAGTGCTTCTCACTGAATTATGCGGAAGATTTTGGTTAACAGGAAGGCTTCAGCTACAGAAAAAGAAAAGAGAATATGGGACCAAAACCAGAACAAGGTGAACTTCATCCCTTTAGCGTCACATTATTTTATCTCTTTGTACCACATACAGTCCTTCCTTGGCTGATCATCCTGCCCCATGCATTTCCTAACAAGTAGCAGTCGTCAAAGGTGGCGTTCTAGTGCAATTATTTTACTGGCATAAGTAGATACCAGATAACTAGGTGTTAGAGCTAGATACCAAATGCTGTTATCTTCTTTTGCCAATGTGTTTTCCAACTTCCATCTGACAGGTAGCCACTGTGATACAATATATAATCAGTGTACATTCCTGTCTGTGGAGAAGTCATGTCAGAAAATGAAATAACTTAGACAGCACTTGTAGGACAGGAAAGGACTAACTTTGCCTGTACCTTCTTTTCAGGCATTGAGAATTAATGTAGCTTGATTTGAGCTCCGTGTTGCGTAGACATTAAGAAGCTGTCAGGCTGTGAACCTTTCCACTTATTTGTTCCTCATCCACCTAATCACAGAGGGTGACTTAACTGCCAGTACATTTTCTCCATACACATATATATGTGCATATCTCATTCACGTCCACACTCTCCCTTAAAATGAGTTATATGTCTAAATGAATTGGAATATCTTGAGGGAGCTGTCTGGACGCAGCAGTAGCAGATGACACAGGGAAGGTGTATACTTGCTATATAACAGTACATCAGAAGGTATCCGTGTCATTGTATTCTCAAGGAGCATGTATACATACACACAGGGTACACATACACATATATCTGCTTAAGCACTCACCTATTAGTGCACAGTCCATACGCAAGATCAAATACAGCTCATCATGTCACTCCACGGGGGGAAAGTTAAACTTTCTTCTTCTAGTCTTAGGGCAGCGTGTTAATGCTTATTGAAAGTTGTTGCATCTCCGCCTCAATCTGTAGCAGCTTATTCTCACCTCTGTCAAAGGTTGCTATTTCTACTTGCTGCTTGGCTTTTAAATTCTGTCTACTTCTGTGATCTCACCTTCTCTTCAGATAATTTTGATATTCATGCAGAGTATGGAGCAAAGAGGTGATTTTCCTCTGGAAGGCCCCCTCCCTCCCCTTAATGGCAAGAAATGCTGATCTCTCAACCCCCGGGCTAACTGGTATGATCTCCCTCGAGATGGTACTTCACCATGTCAGAAATGGCTGTGGCCAATATCAAACTTGATCCTTATGTGCAAGAATTATTCTGCAGAACAGCTCACAGAAGAACCATTAATTGGTTTCTACATATCCTTGTAGAGAAAAGTGCATTCACAGAGCTGTCAGGGGTGAATTGGCCTGAAAGTCCCCAAGATAATTACTTTGCTGACATTTGCATCACAGCAGTGCTGAAGGGGCCAGAAGGGCCAAAAAGGATGAGTCACAAACAAACCTGATGGGTAACCCCTTAAATACTGGCAGGGCTTTATTTCTCAAAATATCCATTCACTTAGGTGTGAAGTGTCTAAATTAGACACTCCACCAAGGGAGTGTCTAAATATCAAACCTCTTTCTCAGCTGTTTTTAGTAAAACGTAAACTGGAGATGCTCTAGTTTTAGATACAAGTCTTTATTTCTTGCAGAGTATCAGTGGTACACCACTTAGAAGACTGATTCAAGTTTTATGTTGCATGATGGACCTTCATAGTCAGGAGATTCCTACAATCTTTGTTCACTTCCAATGGCGGAAACGTAGGAAGAAGGGACCTTGGCATTCCTTGAGCATCTGAGCTACTGCAGTGACATGCTTACCTCTGGGGCCGTACTCGCACTGTGGACTTGAAGGTATAACTACTCGCACAATGTTAGAGCAGCGAAACTTATGCAGTCAGATGCATATCAGCGACAGATTATCCACAGGAGGATTTATGCTCCTGTAATTCTGCCAGTATTTTATTTCCAGGTGGACAAACTCTAACTAGTAATCTGATGATCCATTGCTTACACCTGCTCTTCATTAAATGCAGTTAACTCTTCATTCAATTCCGCCCCGGGGGAGGACGGCATCTTTAGAGAGCTTATATTAACCAAATACTGAAATCTGTGCTCCCTTTCTTCCAGTTGCACACCTTTTAGAAGCTATACAGTTTTCTATCAGTAGATGGCCATGTCGTTTTACAGCTATTTTCCCCTTCTGATTCCTTGGATTAAATTTTAGAAAGACAAAAGACCATAGCAGGGCCTAATGTGATCTCTTTAGGCTGCAAATTATTAGAGGTAAAGGAGTTCTGTCTTTGCTGGGCATGCACACCATGGAGCTTGCCAAAGCCTTTGCAAATCAGCTTCATATGAAAACAGGTAAGGAAAGTTAAAAAACTCTCCCTGAGAATGTTCCTACCTTTCCAACCACAGGCCACTACATGCGCTTTCTTTTGATTCAAATTATCATGCTGTATCAAAGTCTACACCAAAGGACAGCAGGATCCTTAAAAAAAAAGTGCAAGGCCCAAGCCATTAATCATAGACACAAGGTTAGCCTTCTTTTAAAGATTTGTCAAGTTAGGCTTTTCTGCGTACATTCAATAAATATTCAGTATTAACTGCAACACTCCTTAGTGATAAGGTGACAGTCAAATATTCATAACAAAAATAATGGTCAGGCATCAGTACAAGAGAACTACTAGGTGCTTTCAGATTCTAGGTGAAGTTTATCAGAAATCCACCTTAAAAAAAGAAAAACAGGCACTGGCTTTGGAATTTATTTTGCTGTGAATTGTACTGGCAAAAAGACTTTTCAGAAGACTGTTCCTCACACAAGTGAAATATCTGGTTGGTAGTGTACTCAGCCAGGATTTGGGAAACCCTGATCTCAGATCTTTGGCTCCTGCTGATCACAGATTCCATCCGAGGCCAGAAAACCTTTTTAGAACAACTCTGAATCTAAGAATCATTTTCATGAAATGGACTGGTTATATTGACTTTCTTATGAAAATAGTTTGTTAAAAGTTACTGGTTAGTTCTACACTTAGGGCCCATCACCGCTTGTATACAATACAGTAAGCATCCTCAATTCTGTCCAAGGATGGACATTCCTGCAAAACTGAAAGTTAGGTCTCAATTGAAAATATTGTTCTCTAGTTACAACATAACATAGTGCACTATTCTACAAGGTAAATACAGCAGTGTTATTCCACGACACCTACAGAAACGTATTTAGAGATCGGTTTCTCCATTTTGTTACATAAACTTCATTCCAACATCACTGACAGACCCACCACTGATACAAGACAACTGGTTTATCAGACCTTACACTATGCAAGAGAAACTGCAGTCACGGTGAGCTCCGTCCTCTCCACTCCTTCCTCCCCCTCGCCAGCCTCCTGCCTACCCTCGCTCCAGCGTTAGGCACACCAGCGACGCTGGGGGAACGCACCAGCCTCCCCCTCTTCAAAGGCTGCGACCCAGATGCTCCCAAGGCCACACATTCAAGCTGGTAGCCTGATAGGTGCAAGACTGGTTTCCAGGGTGGTCCTGAGGTTGTTTTCAGCTGGATTGTTTTCAGGTTGCGCTCATAGCTCTACAGTGTTACTAATGGCAAATTCTCATTTCTGTAGGCTGCAATTTTAACCATGTCAACATCTGTAGCTTTATACCCGTAACAACAACTTTCATAAGACGCAATTCAGGAAGAAAAATAGGACTTTGTAGTATCACGTCAGGTGGCATTTCCCACTGCTTCCAATGTATCCATGTAAGCTACATAAGCCATGGTGCACTGTGCATTTAGTTTACAAGGTGATGTCTTCAGCGGTTGTGGAAATCGTCACACATGGGTTTGCCTTCATGTTAACGTCTGGGCTTCCAGCTGCAAATGGTGGCAGCTGCATGCTCACAACAAACATTTTTTTAAGAACACAGAAAAGCAAATAAAGGAGAGAATTCACTTGTTAATTTTTTCTAAGCTTTGCTCCCTATGGGATGGTAGTATCAGCATCGGTATTGCTACCTGACCAACAGGAATATGCTTTATTTGTACTAATAGATGTGGCATTTCCCGTGGAAAAGTGACTTGAGGAAATTAGCACAGGCTGTAGCTGTTTCGTGCCGTGATGTCCCACAGTGGAAGAACAGCAGTGAGGGAAACCCTACAACGGATCACACTGCTCTGTAGGGTCTTTTGTTAGAGGTCTCTTGGTGTTCGTTTAAGGCAGGTTAACTTCAACAGGAGTTCACTCTTTCTTTTCCGTCTCCTTTCTGTTGACAATGCAGCAGGGACAGCCAAACAAATCTAGATGCCAGATGTGTCCTAAACAGGTGTCTTCTGCCAAGAAGCAGACGTGCTTAATTCTGATGTAAAGCTTTATTTCCTCTCTGTCAATGGCACACTATGCTTGCTCATTAAATCCAAAAGATTCATCCACCACTTGAGATTGTAACCCAGCATTTGACTTCTGTGACCATCATAATTGTAGCTGTTTGTTGTTGTAATCTGCTGGCTACCTGGGAACTGCCGTTCAGCCTCAGCTCTGGCAGGTGCAGCCCACCAGCTCCAGAAGCGGTTCTGCTCACACGTGCAACAAGTGCTCTCAGCACACCAGTGACAGGGTTTTAATTGCAAGACCGTAACTGAAGCTCTTGAGGTTTCGTCTGAGGAGCTTTTGTAAGGGATGATTTGGAGGATGCTATTCAGTCTGGGCTTTGAACTCCCAAAGGGAGTACGTGCAGATTTTTCTTACCCAAGACAGACATAAAAGCTTTCACAGCTCATGCCCACAGGGGGAGAAATGTTGTTATGAACTGTACTGTACACCTGCACACAAACTGCTTTGTCTCAACAAACACAGTCTCTTGTATGACCAGGAAATGAGTGGAACAATAACTGGGAAATAGTTTGACCTCTCTCCTTTCTGAAGAGGACCCATAACCTTTCATTACCAAGCTATTTCTTCTGGCTCAGTGCCCCTTGCAAAAAATTGCTCATTTCCTCCAAGTAAAGACAGTCATTAGGAGTAAGTTTCATACATCCTCCTGTTCATTCCAATTTGCATAGTACGTGCTATGTATATGTTGCAACTTCATCTGAACTGCCAGTTGCAGGCCCATGCAGACTCCAGGTAAAATTTTCAGTATGGTTAGAACTGAACTTATGGAGGAATTCAGGACATTCAGTTTCCATTATTTTACTCTAAAGAAACCCCACCCTGGATCTTTAAGCATTTATGAATTGAAATCCCCTTAGTTGTCAGTAAGACGTTGGGCCTGTAGTCACATTAGAAAATTTCCTCTGAGCTTATTTTTATTTGACTTATTTAATATCTTCAAAAATATTTACCAGCCACACATCTTTTAGGTAAAATGCTTTTTAATTATCATCATCTTCTCCAAAGAAGGTAGCTGTAAGTGCATTCACTTAGCCTTTCTGCTTCTCAGTTGCAGTTTGTCCTTCATTCACTGCTCCCCTACTCTCAGTAGGTGGCTTCACTCTCCCTTGCTATCAACAATATGAAAACTGGATAACTTTTCCAAAATGTAGAAACAAAGAAATCCCATGCAGTTTGAACCAATGGACTATATTTGTTTTGTTTGGACCTCGCAAGCAAGAATTTCCCATGTAGAGATGTACGTAGTCCAAGCACAGGCAAAAGAGCTAGCAAATCCTAATTTCTACTTCAGTTTCCCTAGCTCATCCTCAGCAACTCTTTCATATTTCTGTTTTTCAGTTTCTGCAATGCCAGGGAGAATACTCAATTAATACCTCGTGAGAGTCAGGATTTGTAATGTTTTGAAGGTAACAAGTATTGTTAAGTACTGTGCCACCTCAGTTATTCTATTGTGAAACTTCACCCGTACTTTCCTTTCCAATTTTCCCTCCCAAAGGAGAAACACTTTCAGTGTTTTGGATGGAAACACAGTGGACTTACAAAATGTAGTGTTCTAAGCAACATCATGCAAAGCTATTATGATTTTTTTCCATTCCCCCCCATCTAGACACTTATTCTCTAGATGCTGTTTTTGGCATATCCAATAAAACTTGAAATTTCTGGAATGTACATTTTGTTTTACAGTTGTGGCACTTGGTGGGGAAAGCAGGGCTGATGACCGACTAGCTCTGTGGCTGATTATTTCAGCCAGTAAAACTCCAACATCTGTTTCTGTAATAAAAAGTCAGTAAAAGCAATATAAATCATTTTCACCTTCATTTCTACTTTAAAATGTTGATCACCTCCAGTTCTGGTTCAGGTTCTGAAATAGGTTGCACTAGCTGAACTGATGCTATGGAATGAGGTCAGTAGCTACAACTGTCTAAAGTCCAATCAAGCATGCAACAAATGAGGAACCCCTATCCGGGGACCTCTCAGGTAGTCAGATTGTACTAAGTGGGGTTGGTGAAACCACTGGGTATAATTCAGCAGAAAAACATTATTTCAGTTTAACAAGACAACATGTTGATGGTCTGGTAATACTACTCAGGGCATGGCTTATGTGAAAAGTCCAATCTTCAGCTGGAATGCTTGTGGAAAGATAGAAAACCCACCCTAACCTACCATGTTTTTTTTAAAAAGCAGTTATTATTTGCTTCTGTAATCCCAAATACTTTTGTGGATGCAACAAAATTGAACAAATAGCTATTGATCTAGGTGGGTGCTATACTCAGTGACAAAGTTGTTCTACGGGAAGCCATCTGCAGCATTCCTCCCATTCCATCAGGGTTTTGATTTGTCCCTAAGAAGACAGAAGATGGTTTCACATTGAGCAGTACTAATATGCAGGGAAAGGAGTCAGTGAAGGCCTAGTGCTAGGAGAGCACTGGAAGTCTGTTTGGTGACTGATCTTCAAAACATTCCAGTTAAAACTTACGTATCTGTTTTCCTTTGAACGATTTCCTCCAGCTCCTTCCTCTGTGTCTTTGAGCTAGCCAAGAGTGTCCTCCCGTCATCTTAACCTATAACATCATTCTGCAGAACGTGGAACTGTTGACATGCTTATAAAGTCCTAGTTCAATAAAGTGGTTGGTTTTACATTGCTTAGATGCCTTGGTATTTAGCTATTTGACCGAGCACCATCCCAGCTCACACACCGTGATCGTGATCTCTCTTTTTGGGGTATTTTAAAGTTGCATAAGGTAGAATTATAACTGCAGCATCAAGGCGTCTGCCTAATTCTTCTTGTAGGAGGAAGCTCTTAATCTTACCACAGCTGGTTTGGTAAAGCCCTTCAATTACTGAGATGCTGTTTGGCCATTACATCTCATGTCACAGGTGATTCATTTTGGTTATTTTTAATTCAGGGACCAGGTCACTGCCTGACTGCACAAGAAAGTATGTGATACAACTGTGTAGGGGTGGAAGGGAGAGTAAGAATTACTTGAAAACCTCTCAAAGGAAAAAACAATTCCCATCTGGGATCGCCAAGTACAGGCACAGTCAATGCAATTGTGACTCTCAGTGCTGAGCGGCAGGAGTGGAACTTTCTCCTCCATTTCCTCCCATCACTGTGCAAACTACCCACTGCTCCATCTGCCCACTGGTTAGTGTGCCAGAATTAAGAGACTTTCCTATTAAACTGTGTGAAGCAAAACTTGCAATAATTTTCCATTCCTGTCCATCCAGCCTAGGGCTGAGAAGGCAATCCAGAGTTGAGAGATTGAGTTCTTTGCTCAGCCAGCCATTCTTGGTTTGCACTCAGATTGGAAAAATCTCTTAAAATCAGTAGTGAGACACACATACATCAACTCCCTATCATAAAAAGGCCAGAGTAAAATGACAGTTTACTGTGTTAGACAACTGGGAAGAAGTTTATGCTATGTTTTGAAGTAAAACCTCTTCTATAAACGTAGGATAATTAATCATCCATTATGTTTACAAACACTATAATTTTGATGCACATAGAGAAAATGTACGTACAATAGTCTTAAAATGTGTCATATCTGGTCACATGCAGACATCTCTTCCCCAGAGTAGCTTAATTGTTTCTTGGCTGACGTCAAAAGGGCTGCACAGCGTGAAGCTGATGGTAGAGCATTGCCACAAGGCCATTTGTACACTACTTCTTGGCACGGCAAATTGGAAATACGTGTCAGGGACAGCCTTGCTGTATTTCATCTTTACATTTGCTTTCATCTTTCCTTACAAATAAGAGCAGAACAAAATCTAGGGTTTTGTATATAGTGCACATACATCAACCAAATGATCTTTTAATCCTATAATAAATGAGTCAGAAAATGTATGTAGTCTCGTAATTGAAAATTTGGCACTAAGAACATGAACAATTTTCTTTTCATTGCTAATGATGTGTCACTTTCAAATAGACCCAATCCTTTAAACATATACGAATCACATATGCCAAAGCTTAGCACCTGATGAGGAGTCTGCTCCTGATGGCTACTGCAATTTCAGTAGCAGGATGTGGCTGTACCTCAATCACTGAGCACAATTATTGTGTGGTATGTATCTGTTTCACTCATTCATGTGAATCAATTAACACAAGAGACTTCCGTCAAGCAGATTCAGACTGACAATAGCAAAAATCCAAGTAACTTCAAAGTACAGAACATTTTTCAGAAGAGCGAACATATTGTAGTATAATAAATACTGAATTTTCCAGTTCAGCAACTACGCTGCAGGAATGAACAAAGATCTACAGAATATACCTATACATTGATATCGTGGTGGTGTGTGCAGGGGTGTGTGTGTGGGTGTGTGTGTGTGTGTGCACCACAGAACACTGGTGCAGAGCAGGCAAGGAAAAACTGCCACCGTCAGCTACCTAGCTTCACGATTGCTCTAAATAAGATTTCCAGGCGTGAAATTTGAAGATGGTGCTAGGGATTTTGGCACATGGCTCTTCTGAGGTTAGTATAATTTATCCGGCTAAATACTTCCACGGTGATTGGTTTTACAATCCTTAGACTTTTTTGTGTTTTTGACATGCTGTTGCATTTTGATTTTGATGGTGTTGTTGGGTGGGTTCCCTAGTGAACACATCTATGTCCCAGTAAGGGGCACCAAAGTCACCCCTACAAGCCAGTCATGTAACCAGCAAGCAGCAGCTTGGCCCTTGTCATTGCACCCAGAATAACTAGCCATGCCAAAATACAGAGGTAATAAGTCCCAAGGGAGTGTCTTAATGACTGGTTATGGTGCCTCCAGGAGCTAAGGCTGTATCTTTACGTTGCACTACATAGTAGCAGGTGATAAGCCAACTATGCCAAGCATCTCTGCCTTGTACAACATGAATATATGACTAGGTGCAGAGATCCATGCATATGGACCTGAGGAACATATGCCTAATATCAGAAAGAAAAAAAAAAAAAAAAACCTGCAGTGTTAGCAAACATAAGGACAAATTTAACCAGTACTTGTATTTAGCTGTACAACTACAACTTCAAAAAACCCGAGACAATTCCACCTACTTCAAATCCCTCTGTCACATTGACATATACAATTGGAGTTGCAGCTCAAGGTCAGCTAGAGAAAGAATGAGCTCTTGGGTCAGAGACACAGCATCTCCTTACATTTCACTATCCAGTGGAGTATTCAATGGTCTCTTCCTTTAGAACTTTACAGTGGGTGGAGAATTGGCAGTTTGCAGACCATGCTGCAGCTTCCTTAGCTTTTTGCATCAATTGACCCATGATTCAATTAAGCTCTGTATTAGCACAGAGGACCTAGGTTACATTCCCAGTATGCATCCAGTGTCAGTGTTCCCTTCTCTGCACCACTGATGAAATTCTAACTTCAACAACAAAGCTGCCAAAATGCTTGACATTAAGTGATTTTGTTCAAGTTTGTCCAGATTTCCCTGCTCATAAATGACAAAAGAATCTGACCGATAATCTAAAAATAAAAACTGAAACAGTGGCAACTTTAATTGCAGAGAAACTGCTGGTAGTACCTTCATCATCTGCCACTCTCCAAAATTTTCATTCATTGCTTTTAATCTGGTTTTGTCATCACTACACTTTCCAAGCCATTGTCTCCTTTATCTCCCCATGCAATAATCTACCCTTACCCCATGAGATCCTCACAAATGCCAATACAGTAATACTAATAATCTTTGCTATCAACTGAAAGGCAAGAACTAAAATGCACTCTCAGGAATGTTTCTTGCAATTTCATTTTTGTAGCCCCCTGAAACATGCTTTTACAGTTGATGATATTTGCTACTTATGCCTCTGGGTTGAATTACAGCTTTTTGTAATAAACCAATAGCTATGCATTATCAGGTATGTTTTTCACAGTTAGGAGACACTTCTGACTTTGGGAGATATACCCCCAGCTACTTTTATTTAAAAAGAGTGGTGTCCAAACTTTGGAATACTGGCAGCCTCATTAACAAGATCCCAGACCCCTGTGAGGCATGCCAAGCCAGAGAATATATTGGTTCATTTTTGCAGCTTTTATTATTATTATTCCTAGAGTCATGTCCTCTGCTTGCACTTCCGTCTTTCCCCATTGCTCAGAAGCAATTGCTTATTTCAGATCAACAACAAGGAAATGCTGGGACTGATCAGGATTACGTTTGTCCTACCATTACACGTTATCTTTTAGGATTCTGCTGAGCTCCCTTGGATGAAAAAATGCATCTTGAGTGCCACTGTTAAATAAAACAATGTGGGGAATTAAAAATACTAAAATTATTCTCTCCACAAGGAACTGAATGGCATAGGAAAGCTCCTGCATTTGACCAGGGGTGTGTGAATAAATTACCGATTTTATTCAAAAGCTGAAGCAGAAAGGTAAGGAGAAAACTAAGGAAAATTCAGCATTCACATGGACTGTATTATTATTTTTTTCTGCAACAAATGAAAAGAAAAAGGAGAAATGTATTTTCTGTTGAAACAGATGTTCCATTTAACTGGAAGTGAAAAGCTTTCCTTTGGGGACAGTTTTGGGAATGTCTTTGGAAAGGAAAGTCCATGTTTTCAGGACGGGCACAGTGTGTTTCCTATGTGTTTGTCACTCACTCTGGATCACTTGTCAGCTCTGCAATGAGTTCCTTAACCACCAAGATATCTCAGTCAGTCTTGATAACTCTGACACCCTGGTGTACAGACATATTCACTGGGCACAACCACTCCCAGCACCACACCATGCTGCCAATCTCCATGGCAGTCTTCTCTCTCACATGAATGGTATCTTCATCCTCCTTCATCCTTCCTCTGCTGCTCAGGGCAGGGCAGTGAGGAAAAACCTTCATGGCTGTGGCTAGAAGAGGCTGGAGGTAATGAGAGGGACTGCAGGGGAAGGTCTGTATCAAACAGCAAATATGAGCAAGGGAGGAAAACTGGTGTAAAGGCAAAGCTCGTAGGCCTTTTAATCTGGTTTCCAGAGAAACACCATCTCCATCCAGCCCAGGCAGCCTGGTTGGGTCGGTTAGAAAGAAGACAGAGTTTTTCCTCCATGTGCTCCACTGTGTTCAATGACACATGGAAAAATGCCAGGGAGACAGGTTTTACTGGAGGGAGCTGGACATCAGTTGGTACAAAGGTTTAAAATCAGTGCCTCCTGCTTTCCAGATAAGCTTATGTCTTCAGGAGTTGTTCACCGATGGATACTGTTCAACACCACCACACTTTAGAAGAACCCAAGACCACTAGAGCAGCCTCTCTTGTTCGCATAGTGCAGGTAACTGTACACATCAGAGACAGGTTCCCATTTTCAGAAGGGAAATCCTCCATCTATCTCTGTTTAATGAGGCTCTACTGGTATTAGTTTTCTTTTGTTCTTCATCATTATCTCAGGAAGTATTTTCTGCTGAAATGTTTATATTCTGGAACATATGCTATTCAGAAGAAAAATCTTTTGCTCTCTTTCCAATCAGTATGGTAGACGTTAAGATGGTGGCAACTTTCTGAAATAGTGGTGACCACTGTATTGACATTTGTGATAGCAATGTTGCAAGGATGTTGAACCACTCAGGAAGTATTTTTATTCTTCTTGTCTGTTTATTGGTTTGTCTTTAAGTGAACAATCTTCTTCTGTAGTCACTAAATATACAGTCCACGACTAAGTTAATTGCATCTCGTAGACTTTGTTTCACTAGTATATAGAGCTGTAGCTAAGAAAAAAAGTTAGCTCACTTTTTTCATTGTTATTATGGGCTCCATACAAGATTGTCTGTATATCTAAAACTCCCGCTAAAGGTAATACAGGGTGGGAATGTCAAAAAATATGGGATAGGGCCTTAATTATGAAAATGTAACAAGTCTTAGCTCAAGAGTTTTATAAACCGCTAGTGCCCAAGGGAAACAGGCTATCATTATTTGAAAATGATAACATCGTAACACATCTTGTTGTACTTGAAAACTTTAATAAAAGGAGAATTATTAGAAAACACTAAAAATTACGTATACTCTGCCCACACGCAAGCTATTTAATAAAGCAGATTTCAAGCTGGTGTTCTGATATTTCATAACAACACAGCCACTACTCAGTTCTACTGTTATTAAATATAAGCCAGAGACAAGTACTCTACATTTTTTCCTCCATGTGAGTTTCTTTATAACACCTCTTTCCCTCTCCCCAGAAGAGAAAGAAATCTGAATTGGGAAGGGACATCCAGGAGCAAGACGGTCAAAGCATGTGGTGGAGTTGGGGTAGAGCCACAGTTATTGGTGCGTATGTATAACCTCAGTTATTGGCATGTGAATGTAGTCACCCTCTGCCTTCTTTAAAATTGCTTAGATAGGGATGTTTCAGACAATTAGTGCTTTTTCTCTGCATCAGTAATTGTTACAGTAAAGATAGATACTGAACACTAGCAGTTCTCAGAAGGTCTGGTGCCACCTGCCAATATACAAACCATCACACTACAGTTAACTCTTGGAGGTTGTGAGCCAAACTAAGCAAGTAAACAGGCCATAAGACAGCTTCACCTCTCCCATCCCTGCCCTGTGGCTTGGCACAGGAGGCATGGGGCTGTGGGACCAGCACCGTGGCAGGGCAGCAGTCAGTATGTGCAGGGGCTTCCTCGAGACACCATCCCGACACATCCTGGGGTGCACTAAGCTGTGCAGAGGGTCTGCAATGCCAAGCACTCATGTCACAGGGGCAAGTGTCCAAGGTTTCAGCTTCCAGGAGCATTTAGTTCCTCACATTTCATTTTTGAAATTTCATTGCTTTTGGGGAGGACAATCCTTTTTTCAAAGCTCATCCTGTCCTACCAGATAAAGCAGGCAACGGCCAACCAAGTCCCACAATCAGAGGTAAGCTGGCTGCTGTCTCCAGTTTCAAACAAATAATTGAAAGCAAAACACCCCCTGCCCCCGCTTCCAGCACTTCAAGAATTTTAAAAGGAGGGTTGCGACTTCAGTGAAGAGAGCAGCCAAACTCCGCATCTGGCCCACACACATTGCTCAAGTCTAGACTGATTGGCCCAGACATCAGCACAGCCACATGTTTTCAAATTAAATTAGACCTTTTGATCAAAGAACTGGGGACACTTAAGCAATGCCATAATTTCTTAATTATACATCCTATTATTTGATTGGAGTAAGATTTAACACAGAGACATTCAATAATTTTGTGCCAGAGGAAATGGGTTCTCATTGACTCTGCGGCCCTGAGCTAAAAGGAGCACAGATGCTGAAAGAACAGTAATAACAAAAATAATAGTAATAAAAAAGACATCCTACCAAGTGCTCATTTTAAGCAAAATGTGAAGATAAAAGTAAGCCACAGCTGAGCATAAAGGGATGATGCCTTTATGTCATCTTTTTAAGTCAGTGTTACTTAAGCAATGAACAAGCTCACCTCTCAAACTATTAGAGAAGGAAAAAAATGCCTCTTTCTTGTTCAGTGTAAATGGGCATGACCTTTGGACTGAAGAGTTTAGAGACTCAGAGAGGCAGAAGAGGGGCAGAAGCAAATGACAACAACTTGCCTTTAAAGCAGGATATGTAAAAGTGTTCTAATTTTTTTTTTTTTTGTGGATAAGAACATAAAGTTGGGTTTGAAAAGAACATGAACTCCTTGGGACTTCTCCCAGAACCTGCCAGTTATTGTCTAAATGTCAAGAGGCATCATGACAAATGCAGATGCAGAGCAAATTTAAAGGACGAAAGTCTTGCAGGCAAGCACCAAAGTAGTAGCGTGGAGACAGTTCAAATAAATCAGTGTGGTTCCCCTAGAGTTTATGGGAAACAAATTGCAGGACAACAACAAACCAACAAACAAAACCAACAACCAGTGAAGTAATATGTCAGGTTCAGACAAGGCATGGCCTAACCTTTCTTCTACTCATTTAATGAATATCACAGCATATTTTTCAGTATTTTAAGTACCATGATCGCCAAACAGACATGTGGCTGTAGTAGACAAGCGCATCCATGTACACATTACTCCTGCCAGGTATCTATCTTGAGCTGACTCTCAGCAAGTGAAAATTTGGAAACAAAATATATCAAAAAGTGAAGTTATAACATTTCTTTTATATTGGCATAGCTCCATGTAATGCACTGGCTGCTGCCAATGGCCACAACAAGGGCTGGCTGAACGGTCCTGATCTGAAACAAATAAGACGATTGCTCAATCCCTGTCTCGGAGCTGACTCCTATTTCTAGCTCTGCATAACCAAACTCTCATCAATTACCCCGGCACCCCTCTACTCACAGGTCCCCAGGACCCTTTGGAGAACTGAAACACTTGTGCCTTTCTCTCCTCCCAGCTAAGCCACTACAGCCATGGCTATTACACTGTGCTTATTGAATTCCACTCGTTTTGTTCTCCTGGGAGTTGTTGCTAAAGACCAGTAACTGCAATTCACTTGGGATGGTATTGAGAGGCGCAGGAAGCCCCCCTGCCTCAGACCCCTACCTGCAGCCCCAGCAGGCTCCCTGTCTCTCTTCAGCCAGTCCCCTCCTGCTTCACAGCTTGCCCAGCTAGTGGGCAAGTCCCACTGACGCTTTTCCCATTGCTCGGATGAGCCCGGGCTGTAAAGCCAAGTCTGTCCCACCTTCCTTCCAGAGACTCTGAAGCTCCCACTGCTCTGATACGTGCCACTGCTAATGCATCTCTGTGGTCCTGCAAAGTTTCTGCCCAGGTCTGGAAAACCCTGTTGCGCTTCACTGCGTGCCTCACAGAGGGAGGCAGATGCACAGCACAACAGGGTTTCTGGAGAACCCCTGCTCCACACCTCCTGGTGTACAGGATAATCTCTCTGTTTTGCCAAACTTGAATTCCCTGCAAAGCTCCCCCGCAACTTCTGAACCTTGCATAATGCCTCTGTCCAGTTATCCGTTACGTATCAGGCACGTCGCAGATAGAAACAGTACGCGAAACCACGGGCAAACAAACTATAGTGACAATTCACGTAGGAGATGTTGGCCGGAATTGTTTGTTTCCCTATCAAGGGAGCAGAAGCTTGTCAGCCTGCCTCTAAATACCTCTTTTCTGTATCTCTCATTGTACTTTATAGTTTTACATTCTGTTTTATTTTCACTTTTTTGTTCCATTCTTATTTCCTCCTGTGTTTGTCATCCATTGCTATGAAGGAAACAGATAATTCCTATTTCTGTAATTGTTAATTGCACAACCATACTAGTAATTGTTTTATCATTGTACTGAAACACCACTGTTTAAAAAGGGATACACGTGGGGCTGTCCCCTGAGTGTACCAGTACCTGGTGACCTAGTCACACCCAAGAGACAACAGGAAGAAAATATTCTCCATCTTTGAGGTTCATGATTGAATTGAATACCTTCGTTCCTCTGGAGCCTTGACAAGATAAGAACAAACCATAAGCCCATGAAGAAGACAAACTCCTTTTTAGTGTTTCATAAAGTTAACTGTCATCTTGGCATACGTAGCAGATGACAAGTCAGTGCAGAAAAGTGGACACTGATCTTATATGGGTTAATTTTTAAATTCATTCCAAGGTCAAATCTGTACAGCTGCACCAGAAAAACACAGCTTAAAAATGAACTGCTTGTGATAGGAAACACCTTTGTGACAGGCAGATGGAGCTGATCACAGAACAGTAGTTTAATGAGGTGATCTATGTGATGACCATATACTTCACCATCACGTCAAACATTTGTCCCAAATATTTTGCCACGGCTGTGTTTATACAATAGTTCAGTTATCATCAGTGATAGTTCTGGGTCCAGTATAAATGATAAGCTTCAAGGATGTTATCTATCAATGGGCTAACAACTAATGCAGTGCAGCCCAGTCATATCTGCAGCCCTTGCTTCCCTGCACATCTGGATACCTCAGACTCCTTGAAAAAACCCAAACACACAGCATGCACTTTTGACTGTTTCTGTAAGCAGAAGGTTTGAGATGAACCCGGATGTAGCACTGCAGAACTAAGCTAATCTTCCTGATGCAAGAAACACTTTGACACAGCTTCTGATTATGTGATCTCTGCAATAAAAACAGGATATTTTCCCTGGAGCAGCAGCTACAGAGGAAAAGTTGAGGGCCTGAGCCACTCTTCTCAGTTTTGCCATTATATTCTGTGCAAGTTTAAAGAAACCATTTTATCTGTGTTTCACCTTCTTCATCTGTGTTTCACTTTCTTCATCTGTGTTTTACCTTCTTCATCTACAAAGCAGGAACAGACTGATCTGTTTATCGAAAGCATGAAGCAAATCACCTTTTCTGAGGAGAATTAATCAAAATGCAGAATTTCTGTTCTGATTAATGCTGGTATTTTCAAATGAGAAAAATGAGCGCAGGGACAAATTTTCTGTATTTAAAGTCTCCCCTTGGAACAGGAATGGAGGAGATCCAGGAGCCCTGTCCCCTCGGAGGGCTGCTGGGGTAGTGGCATTGCTCGCTGGGAACCCTTCCACCCTGGTCTGGCATCCGACACCAATAGTGCTGGCAGCCCACCCCAGCCTGCACCCTTCTTGGAGTGCTTTTCTTCACAGGAGTCCACCAAACACTTCAGTGAGAAAACAGGTAGGTCCCAACTGGCAAGTCAAGATCTTCCCAATTTTTTTCAAATCACATTTCCTTTTGGGAAAAAAAAAAAAAAAAGAGGCCCTCTTTGTGCACAAAACATGTCATGAGTTGCTCTCAGCAGGTCACTTTCCCAAGCAGAACCAGACGTCAAAGACCTGTAGTGCTTCCTGGGAACAAGAGAGAAGAGGATGGTATGGATTATCACACCACACGGTAGCACTGAGCCCACTGCTTTGTGGGCAGCTGTGTCCCTGGAAGAGGGGCGGTTGACCACTACTGGAGTAATCCCTGCCCTCCACTCAATTCCAGGAACTCTCCACTGACATATAAGGTAGCTAGCTATCTTATCGCTGTACTGCATAAATACTAGGCCGATAAAGCAGAAATCAAACTCCCCTGCTATCTGTTTTCCCCTGGATAAATCCACTTAAAGCAACAGAAATTTACTTCAAAGGAAGTTCACTTGTATGTTAAAAAACAAAACCAACTTGTAAACCTGCATGACCAAGCACCATCTGGCAGCTCTTGTCATAACAGAGCTATTGTTTGTTTAGGTAGATTTCTTCTCGGGCTTTAATTACACAGCAGGGAGCAGCACCCCTGCAAAGAAATCCCCTGACCTCAACCCCTGCAGATGTGAGCTTCTTTTTTACTTTATTGGGAACCATGTCTATTACAAAACTAGCAAATAGGTTCTCAGAGTTTTTTAATATAGCTACTTATCTAGCAAAAGAGGTTTTATTTCATTTCTTAATTTCATGGCTTAGGCCTGGCTGAGAAGGAAATGTAATAATTTTGTATCTCTTTTTTCTTGATTTTTAATCTTGGCCGGGGGAGTAGCTCAGAGATGCCCTTGACACAAGGAAGTGGTCAGTACTTTTATATTTGAGTCTTCCATAATAAAATCTAATGCTGTGGATCAATTTTTACTTTGTTGTTTAACCCACAAAACCACAAAGACTTTAAATGTATCTAATGTATACTAACCCCAGTGATAAAGGGAGTTATTCTCTGCAAAAGAAGACTTGCTATGGTACAATCCCTTTGGTGCAGGTAGAAATACTCCTGCTATATTGCTGCAAGTTGTGAGAGTTAAACTATCCTAACTGGAAAACGTGCAATTCCTAGCTGGGAAGTCTTTGGTATCAATTTGAATATTACCACTGCAGAGAGAGCGATGACAATGCTAACAGTAACTCTCCCATTTTCCTTTTCAGGATTGCATTTTAGATTGTATGAGAATCTGGACATAACACACTGAACATTGGCCAAGCCTACAAGGAGTCTTGGTAGCATGTGCTATGTTGTTTCTTCGCCTTCTAGTGCCTCCTGAAGCTCTCTTAAGTTCAAACAAACACAAGCAGTGTTTAGCCTTGTAGCGCGTTCACAGTGACTTGCACACAGCAGAGCCTTTGCCCTCCTTCACCTCTCTTACTGAGCACAAGCAGCTGGAAGTAACCAGGCACACGTCTTTGGTGGCTGGCCCTGGGTCACCCAGGTCAGAACCAGCCCCAAGACCTACTAAAGCTTCTTCCAAACTCCATTATCAGAGGGTATTTTTAAAACAATTTCAGTTATTATTAGAGCTTCTGTTAGTTTAGTGAATCTAGACATCAAAGAGTCTTATTTGGACATCTAATGCATGTCTTGGCCAACACGTCACGGTCATTGATGGCATCCTTAAATGACCTGGGACATATTAGCATTCTGAGATAATGCTCCTTGCTGGCCCCATGCCAAAGAATAAAGCAATCTGCGGCAAAGATTTATTACTTCCTTTCCATCCGTCTTGCACCTCCCGTGTTAACTCTGTATATGCCACAGACCTGCTTTCCAATTAACCCCTAGACATGTGAAAAAACTAATAATTAAATATGAGCAAGATAAACATCAGGTTGTAAACAGCCACAATTTTCAGTAGTAATTATAGGCAGGGTAAGAAAAATAAAGGCAATAATAACAGTGGTAGATTATATCATAATTTTTTCTATAATAGGCATAGAATTAATCTGAGCAGATTTCTTGCTAGACTGCAATGCAATATTCAGTGCTTTGTTCAGAAGAAAGGAAAAGAGAAGTATGAATAAACAGTGCAAGAAATCTGCCTGGACTGAACAGAAGTGCCACGAGAGGAGCGTATCACAGTAAATTATGACATATGATTTTATGTGAACTCAGTCCAACAATACCTGCCTATGTCATTACACATAGAAGGGGGAGCTCTTCAGGCTGTCCTGTTTGACTTTGATACACTGGATTCATTACGTGCAAATCAGAGAAAGGAAAAGAAGAATTAAAACCCAAATTTTGATCCATAAACAAATCATCATGTAATTCCATTTTTCAGTTCACAACTGAAATGAGGATTTTCCCTTTGCATAGTTCTTATTCGTGTAAAAGGTAAAACCAGAAAATTTTTAGCCTATTCAGTACTTAAGAGACCCTTTTCAGTTTACCTTGGCATTATTGCCATTTCTAACCTCCTCAGAGGCAGAAAGATACTGGCCCACCTCTGTCTCTGGCTGTCATCCATGGAGCCCATGTTTGAAACAGGACAAGGTCCCATTCATTCATTCATTCATTCAGTCAGTCAGTCAGTCAGCCATTCACTCATTCATCCATCCATCCCTCCCTCCCTCCCAGCTACTTCAGTCTTCCCTGTTCATCACACCCTATCACAGGTATCACTCCATAAATACACAAACCTCTGACGCAGCCCTCTTTGAAACTTGTCTTACCAGCTGATGAGCCATTACCAACAATAATCAGGCTGTCAGCTGCTTACACTGCCTGGACATCTATTACATGCAGGTCACAGCAATTGTTTTAAAATAGGATGTCCTCAGATTTCACACGTAGAACTGGTGTACATATTTTTCCCTGAGAATTTTTTCCCCAAACACATAGATCTTAAAAAATAATTTCAATTTCCCTTTGGTACCATGAAAACATTCAAAACATGCAGAAAAAAAGTATTTAAAATACTCATGCTTTTTCTTGAACTGAAGCAGTTTGGGATTTGAAAACCAGAATTTGAACGATAATACTAGAGAGTTTTTCAGAACAGCTCCATTCTGAAAATTAAAATTTTCTTCTAATTCTTTTTTTTTCATGAAAAATTACATGACCACAAGAGTTTGCTCATAATTTATGCCTACTTCTGAGACAATAACTGATAATTTCAGTTGGCTGCAGAAGCACATTACCAAGGACTTCAGGTAAATCTATATTAGATAAATACAAATACATGGCTGTCTCCTGAACATCTCATGGATAGGATGTGAAGATAGAAAAGAAGGAAGTTTAATGTCCTGTGTAAAGGAGTACTCATCATGCAGTGACCTACACCTTCAGAAATACAAGGAAAATCATAGCAAAATAAGGATGGTTCAGTGTACACTTGCCCTTTTTTGACTGCAAGTCATAATTAATTAATTAATTAATATTTTCTCCATAGGGAAATTCCTTCCTCTGCAATGTAAACTCAGCCTCTCGCTTCGTGTCCTTCCCTTGTCTGCAACCTGCTATGAGCGTGAAAGCCTGCCTCCTTACAGTCTAACTCTCCCATCTGCAGTGGATCTCATCTAATTGCAAATCCGGATCAAAACAGTTCAAATTTGAAAACGCTCACCATTTCCCTGCAGTTTGTCAGGTGCTTGTGACATTTTTAAGTTGATTTTGACTCGGTGGCTTCTGAATAAGTGGTAAAAGGGGAATACTGGAGCACCATTAACTTGTTAATACTGTTCATTTTTTTCCTTATCAGTCAGTATAGAGCTTCAGACTGAAGACTTTATGGAGTGCAGGAGTCATGTGCCAACCTCCCCATGGAATGCACAGTAAATGCTGTTCCTCGGGTGCTTTACTGAACTGCTCATAATTTTGAAGATTCCTTCAAGGAGTCATGCTTTTCTTCTTTCTTAAGTGGATACAGCATGTAAAGCAGATCCTTGCCAAGTATTTTCTTTTCTGCTCAATTAGGTATGAAATACTAAAATATAAGTTATGCAAATGGTTCTTTACCTGATAAATTCTGCCGGACTGCCGTGGTTTGGGGTGGACCGGACACTGAAATGAATGACAGATGCTCTCTCCACACTGTCCCGTCAGGGAGAGAAGGATGGGAGAGAAAGGGACCTGTGAGTCTAAAAGAAACTAAACTACTATAATGAAATATTAATAATAAAATAATAAAAAGAAAAGAGAATAATATAAAAAGAAAAGGAAAAAATGAAATATATATACAATATACACAAAAACGCATTGAGCTCTCAAGATGATCACATCACNATGAAATATTAATAATAAAATAATAAAAAGAAAAGAGAATAATATAAAAAGAAAAGGAAAAAATGAAATATATATACAATATACACAAAAACGCATTGAGCTCTCAAGATGATCACATCACTGGCAGGCACTGGGAAAGTCCCAGCCTGAACTCAGCAATAGACAGGAACTGAATTACAGATCTGGATTCAGGAATACATGGATCGGGATCAAAGGCAGACAAACAGATGAGTCCTTCTCGGATGCGGGCCACTGAAGAAAGAGGCTGACCCCTTCGATCCCTCGGCTTTTATACTGAGTGCGATGCCAATGGGATGGAACACCCCATCGGTCAGTTTTGGGTCACCTGTCCTGTCCACTCCTCCCCGCAGGTGCAACCCCTCTGTGCTCTCCTGCTTCCAACCCTCCAATGGGGCAAATAAGAAAGTTAGCTGACCTGAGGCATTATAGCAATAAGTATAAGCAAGAGCCTCTCTGCACACCATTCCTTGCCATAAATTAGAAACAATCAAGTCTTACCAGTCCCTAGAAGCAGACTACTGT
This sequence comes from Rynchops niger, assembly GCA_013400035.1. Classification (NCBI taxonomy): domain Eukaryota; kingdom Metazoa; phylum Chordata; class Aves; order Charadriiformes; family Laridae; genus Rynchops; species Rynchops niger. Next base: position 148,205 of record VXBH01001551.1, on the reverse strand, counting down.
CTGAAAACTATGCCGTTAATTTCAGAGAGTGCAGTTAGTTAGACGAGGCTTAGCTGAAAAGTAAAATTACTGAGCAGAAAATTGGTTCTGTTTTACGTCAAACCAGGACATTGACATTCATGAGTACTCTCATTCTCTGAATTCTGGTGAATAAAACATCCTGAACATCCTGGAGGAAGCACTGTGGTTGCAGTTGGTAAACATCACAGTTTCTTCAGTTGCAGGTCAAAAGCTGAGCATAAACTGCTGTTTTTGTAGTATGTGCATTGAGCACATGTAGTGTATGATTAACTGAAGATGTTGACAATTCTGCAAATCTATAAATTCTTTCCTGCCAGTGTTCTTCGTATGCCCTGGGCTTTCTTTGACCTTCAAGACAGCTACATGTCCTCCTAACAAAGTCCTCCTACCTGACAAAGTTTTGTTATTTGACAGGTGGGAAACTGAGGCACACTCAAGTCTTTTGAATTTCACTAAATGGAAGCACTCTGGTGTGTCCCACATCGGTGCTGTACCTTCTCAGCTACTCATGCGGTCCCCCTCATCTCCTTTGCACTGCCTACAAGGAGGCACTTTTATGTGAGTGAATTCGAGAACAGGGATCAAGCAAGGCAAAGCTTGCACATGGCGCCTGTCCTGGCAGCACATGACCTTGTAGCTTTAACCCCTTCCAACTGCACAATAAATTGGTGGGAGTAGAATGCTCTTGCTTATAAAGAAAAGAAGATGAGCTGACTATAAAATACTCTGTATGCAGAGAATACATTAAAAAAAAAAAAAACTGCAGCATCCTGGGAAAGGTTTTCAGCTGGTAGGAGACTGCTGCTTGCTAGCACATCCTCTTGATACATGTGCTGGTCTTGGGTGGGAGGATTTGCAAGTGCTGGTCTGAGAACCCTTACTTACAGCGCTGAAATGAACTCATCACCTGTGGGAAAGGGGAAGGCAGCAGGCACAGCCCGGTCGATTTAATGTGAACGGAGCGGGAGGAGGAGGTGTTCCGTTCCTTGGGATGCTCCATTAATTGGTGCTCCGTACGGCAGTGCCAAATCTCATCCTAGACACCTGGCCACTCCCACGGTAGGACAGCTGGCACTCAGGCTTTGGGTCTTTTTCATAGGGACATGCCAGGGTTGAAGGCAGGGCTGTAATCCAGAGCCTGGCTCTGCCGTCAGGCAGTCAGCATCCTGGGCAGTCACGGTACCACCGCAAACCCTCAAGGGTTCCAAAGAGTAACTAATTGAGCATGTAAATCACCTGCCAGAGGGTGTCCTCTTGCTTCCATGGACACAAAACATCCTTCTGAAACGTGTTTTTTGTTTTAAGGACACTGTCAGGTCCTTAAAATCTGACCTCTTATAGCTCTGCTGGGGCCTTTATGGGAACCTCAGCAAAGAAAGGATTCTAGCCTTTTGGTGAAAGTTACAACACTGGATTTTGCTAGGGATAGAAGATAGCGGACTTTAATTGAGTGGTATTTTTCTGTGTTGGAAATGGTTTTAGGTTACTCCTGGAGATTTCATAGCACTGTTTTGATATTCCTTTCTCTCTAAAGTGTGTACACTTAGATTCTTGGTATCCAAGTCACTGAGTTGGTCAAGCTGAGAAGACAAAAGGCTATTAATTCAAAATGCTCTGAAAGTAAAGAATAGGTTTGTTCCGATATGACCTGTACATATTCTAGAATGACTTGTGTAATAGTTTACCATAACTGATGTTCCAATTCGAAGTAAATGTAATGATAAAAGTTATTACTGTTCTTGCATTTCTGTGCATTACTTATAAGCACCTAAACCACAACTTATTATTCTGAAATTCTTTGTAGCATGTCTGTGCATAGGCTAATGCAGCAGTTCTGTGGAATTTTGCAAATTACTGATAATGGCGTGGTGCAGGTGAACTCCTGATGCTAAAATAGAGGAACCGAAATATATTTTCATATAACCACACTACAGGATCTGTAAGAGTACAGCACTGGACAATGTAGCAATGAGGATGCTAAGGTCACTTGACATTCCTTGTAAACCCATGCCTTGGGTCTACACTGGTGAGACTACCATTTGGAGCCTAAATCCAGTCAGTGATTTTGCTTGCTCGTTGTAAGCTACAGCAATTAAGCTGTGAAGTGAGGGTAGCTCCTACATCCCAACAGTGCCAGAACTTCAGCCATAATCAGCAATACCCCTACTGAAAAAAATTCCATGCAACCACATTAATATTGCTGGGTTGTTTTTTTTCCCCCGAGCTAATCTGCTATAACTGAAATAGTTTTCACTTCACCTGCCACAAAAGCAGCACAGCAAACTGTACGCATTGTTTGTATGTTTCAATCAAATGGGAACACTAATACAAAAAAAAAAAAAAAAGTTAATAAAGATTTTAATTAAGTACAAGGGGAAAAAGACATAAATATCAGAAGCAATTCATATCAGTATTTGAATGTAAAGACAAAGGGCAGAGGGAGAGAAAGCTACGAAGAGGAACAACAGGCTTGCTTGAATGCATTCAGAGGCTCATGCTCAATTTCCCACTCTGTTGCACCGCTTCCATGCCACTGAAATTTTGTTGATGTCAATGAAGCCACATTGATAGAAAGATCAAATAACTATGGAGAAACAAATGGCTCATGCTTCCAAAAAGTGCCGATTTCTGCCAGGTTGTCAGCACCTCTGGCTGGGAGGGGAACACCACCTGCTCCAGTGGGGCTTGGCAGCAGGTGCGTGTCTCAACCTGGACTCTGAGGAGCTAAGCAGACAAAAATTCCTTTTTAAAGGGTCTAGTTCAACAGCTCTCAAGAGCTGCCTGATCTAGTGCTCTAGCCTTCCATAACCATTTTTCCAAAGAAGTTGTCTTTTTAAGTTGGAAAACCAGAGAGGGTGAGGGCTGGTTCTCACAGGAGAAGGATGGTTTCTAGTAGACTCAGGCAAGCTTCATGTCTACCTAGGATGTTTCCTGCAAAACAGTCATGGGAGAGAGGAACTTGAGATCCAGCTCTTACTGTACATCAGTTAACATGCATCCTCTTCTTCCAATTTATTTTCCTCTCTCTCCCTTTGCCCTACGTCTTCATGAGTCCGCAATGAAGGGAACTGGCTTTTTTTGCTTGCTATCAGCTGAGTTGTCTTTCTTCAAGCCCTACCTAACTAAATTTGTCATGGTTCATACATAACAGTGAGCAACCTATTCTAGCAGGAGGTGTCCTTGTCCATGGTGGGGGGGGTTGGAACTAGATAATATTTAAGGGCCCTTCCAACCTAAACCATTCTGTGATTCTGTGATTCTATGAAAATTGTTTATAAGGAAACTTTGGGAAAGAACAGTCTGATCTGATTTTTTGTTGTTGTTTATTTTTAAATGAAACACATAGGTGTGGCATTAGGATTTTTTTTTGAAAATACAAAAAGGAGTCTTCTGTGCCTGTTCTAAAGAAACATAATGCTCTCTCAGTGTTAGTGTTGCCTGCCTTGCAGCTTTGCAAAATATGTGCAGTGTCAGGTATGGGGGTGGGTAGAGTTGGGGGTTACAGGCTGAACATCCTTGCAGAAGAGCAGTCAGTGAAAGAAAAAAAAAAAACTTTTGAAAGTGGTTGTCTCCCACAAAAGGACAACATTTCAGTGAACAGAGGACTACGTTCTCCCTCCAGCTGCATAACACTTTTGTAACTAAATCAAATCACTGTACTTAAGCGTGAAAAATTATTAACAAAGGCATCCTGCTACATAGTATTTTATATACTGCCTTATGTCTCCTGGGAATGCTGCCATGATCTATATTGACTTCTCATTTGTTTGGACAGAGGTTCGAGAAAACAAAAGCAAGCCCACAAAACTTACCACATTAAAACTTATAGTTCCAAGAAACCTGCAACTGTCAATGAAAGTGTTAAAAAGTCAGGGGATGTTCTAACAAAGCTGTGTCTCCTTGATTTCTGCTGGAGCCTAGGTGGTACAGTATTTTGCAAGAATCTGTCAGCTCTTGCCAGTACTAATTCATCTGAGTCCTACCAACAATAACTTTGGTGTCTCTTTGCTTTTATTGAAGTAGGATAGGCCATAAGTATCCAGAAAGGTCTGAAACATTAATCTGTAAATTCCAATCATTTAAGAAGAGGACACTTTCCCAAGCCATGAAAAGAAGGCACACTGGAAAGCTACTGATAAGACCTTGTTGTGGTCTTATTATTGATTCCTTCTGCTCTTCTAAGAAAACATACATTTCATTTCCTGTCTAAATAAATAACTTGAAGATGATCCTTTCCTCTTGTTTCTGGGTCAGAGGCACCCTTGATAGCAAGAAAGATACTCATCCACAGTCTTTTTCATCAGTCTCCCTGAAATGCTAACAATTATTGTGGTTGCAGGGAAACACCTTCCTCAGCCAAGATTTGCAGCTGTGAACCTCATCTAATCTTAGAAGCAGCGGTCAGTGCTTCTCAAACAATATCCTGTTATTTAGAATACTGTGAAACACAAGACAAGGGTTGCAATTTCCTCTCATCTCAAGTTAGAGGACCTGTGTCTCTTACATCCTTCTCTTACATCCAATTTGGACTTGTGAGAAAACTTGGACAGGTAGAATCTCAGTCTCTCTCTCTCAATCTTCCTTTCCTAGTAAATAGTTATTTATCCCATAAATAGTGAAACACGTAGGGAATTATTCCACCACTATCAATGTCCAGCTGCCTGGTGAGAATGAGCTGTCTCGGTTGGTGAAAAAGAAAGATCTCCCAAAAACGTTGCCTAGAAACTTGCCTGAACAGCTATGGGTAACTAAATGATTGGATGAGAGCTAATTGCGGAAGTTGACATGGTGAAGTTCAAATTCTGATGTTCAAAGTAGTACCTAGATATATGATTTCTGGGGGTGAGGTTGAAAGAAGAAGATAGCTTACACAAATAGTTATTTTCTTTGAACTACTTTTCTTAATATATGTATTATGTTACCAGAAGGAAACTCAAAATGAGAACCATTCCACAACACATTTGTCCTCAGGAAAGAAATTAAAATAGTATGATGTGTAACAGGCCAAACTGTTGCTCACCACAGTACTGCAAGGCACTTAGATGTTACTGTCATGAGCAGGAGATAGGGCTCTGCATGGCATACAAAGTGGCTGGAGATGGAGAAGGGATTCCATTTCCCCACCCAACACTAATTAGTTCCTTACACAATGCTTCTTTAATTATCTCCAGCTTATTTTCTCTCAAAACCCATTTACTAAATCAAGTTAACTCTCTCTGGGATGCTCTCCACATTGAGATTGTTACAGCACATTTCACATAGATGTGAAGTAGGTTCTCCTACAGTGTTACCGCAGACATTTGAGGCTGGTTAGCCCTGAAATAAGGGCATGGGATGAAGAGTTCTCCATTCTTAGCAGACAGGACTGGAAATGGGACAGAATCAGTCCTCATCACAGGGTCAGGATTGTTGCAGCTTCACAAAGCCATGCTTGGATTGACCTCCTGTGTGTCCATAGGCTCTGAGAATGATTCTAGGGGAAGAATTCCCACTGGCCTTGTGATATGAGTTTCGTAAGCTTTCTTCATTGTAATATATCTCAAAGCAGCACTACAGCTTTAGTTGTTGAACAACATGGAGCTGTTCAGCAGTTGGAGAAATTTTGGTGTTACTGTCTGTTGAATATTACGTGCTTTAAATGACTTGATCCTAATAGGAATGCTCTGGCTCATACCATATTATATGAAAGGTCATAGAATCATAGAGTCTCAAGTTGGAAGGGACCCATAAGGGTCATCGAGTCCAACTCCTGGTTCCTCGCAGGACTTCCTAAAACTAAACCCTATGACTAAGAGCATTCTCCAGATGCTCCTTGAACTCTGACAGGCTTGGTGCCATGATCACTTCCTAGGGGAGCCTGTTCCAGTGACCAACCACCCTATCAGTGAGGAACCTTTTCCTAATATCCAGTCTGAACTTCTCCTAATACAACTTCATTCCATTTCCATGTGTCCTTTTGCTGGTCACCAGAGAGAGGAGATCAGCACCTCCCCCTCCGCTGCCCACCTTGAGGAAGCTGTAGACTGTGATGAGGTCACCCCTCAGCCNGCCTTCTCTTCTCCAAGCTGAACAAACCAAGTGACCTCAGCTGCTCCTCATAGATCTTTCCCTCGAGGCCTTTTGCCATCCTAGTTGCCTGGACACACTCTGATAGTTTGGTGTCCTTCTTATATTGAGGCACCCAAAACTGCACACAGTACTTGAGGTGGAGCCACGCCAGGGCAGTGCAGAGTGGGACAATCACCTCCCTCAACCAGTTAGCCACGCTGTGCTTGACATACCCCAGGATATGGTTGGCCCTTTTGGCTGCAAGGGTACACTGTTGACTCATATTCAACTTGCCAAACAACTTAAATCCCCAGATCTCTTTCTGTGGGGCTGCTCTCCAGACTCTTGTCCCCCAGTTTGTATGTACAACCAGGATTACCCCATCCCAGGTGCAGAATCTGGCACTTGCTCTGATAAATTTCGTATGGTTGATGATTGCCCAGCTGTCTAGTCTATCCAGATCTCTTTGTAGGGCCTCTCTACCCCTGAGGGAGTCCACAGCTCTTCCTAGTTTAGTATCACCAGCAAACTTACTTAATGTACATTTGATTCCTGTGTCTACATCACTTATAAAACCGTTAAAGAGCACTAGCCTTAAAAAAAAAAAAAAATGTGTTCACTTTACTTTTTTGTTAAAGCTTCCTTCTATTGTCAGGAATTTTTATTTTTTCCCTGTTGTATAAATATATAATCTTCAGTTAACAGAACAATGCTAAATCTATTAGTGTTTGTAAATCTATTATAAAAAGTCCCCCGGCAATCTTCAATGAGATCCAGGCAACAGTCACTAACAAAGTCCCATTTCTAAGGTTGTCCAGAGCACAATGATTTTAGCTAGTTTGCCTATTGTGCCTGCATAGCCATAGCCAGGATTAGCTCATTACTATGTGTAACAATTCCTGCAGTCGAAAAGAACAGTGTTTTCTTTTTCATTCTACTGAATCGTAATATAATGCTCGGCCTAAGCAGACCATAGCTGCTCTGACTTCCTCACCTTGGCTTTACTTTCTACTTTGAACAGTTTTAACACTGCGTTTGGCTTCCCTTTTTTAATCTATATAAAGCACCTATAAACACAAACATAACACAGAGGTTCTCTGTCCTCTTTCCTGACCACCCCAGTAAGGAACCTTTTACCTGATTTTTAATTTTAGATCTATCACCATCAGTTTGTGAATTCTGTTTCTGAATAGAACAGTAAGGTTAATGTTACAAGGTTAGACAGGCTACTGTCTAGTCTGCTGCTTTCAGCATTAGTGAAATACTGCTTCTGATAGTAAAGTAACATCTCATCCCTACCCTTGTTCTTCATGCAGTTCAACTTCAAAGGGAAATTAAAAATGGGTTTTCTGTTTGACAGACCCTAGAGTTTTATTATTAACTATTTCATCTTAAATTACAACCTTCTGAACTGGTGATCTCTTTCTCAACAAATACAGAAATAAAGAATTAGCAATACCAGAACAGAATCTAAAAATCAAGGTCCCATCATAACAGGCAATGGGTAGGTACATAAATGAAAATAGGCTCTGACCTTCTGAAGAGGTGACAAGAAGAAATGGGGTGAAAGGAAGGACAACACACAGAAATAAAGTAAGTTGCCCATGCCATCAATTAACCGAATTTGGGTCTTCCAGACCCAATTGACTAAAATGACTCCCACTTCTCTAGCCTGAAATCTGAAATCATCTAAAGTCAGTTTTAAGCTCACAAAGCAGAGAAAAATGAGTGAAAGGTCAAATACTTGTCCACACAATGTGGCCTTTGTCTTACAAACAGGAGGGTGCTTTTGCTGCCCCAGTAGAAGAGTCTGGGGACAGGCAGCCCAGGCTGGAGGCACTGGACATGGTCTCATCAGGCAGAGTGCAGTTAGATACTTCTAATGAAGTGTGTGATGATAGCACATTGTGTTTTTATGGTACAACAAAAATTCTCTGATGCTTATTTAAAGTAAAACTTTTGAAAGTCTCTAAGCCCCCAAGTTGTCTCCTTATTGCAAGTACATTGTGCCCATCATCCCTCAGACACTTCAAACATGCTGACCTTCATGACACCTCTGCAGGGTAAGGAAGTATTTATAAATTCATTGTACATCCAGAAAATGAAGCACAAAAAATCTTGGGAAGGGGTCTTCAGAGGGATACATCACTAAAATTTAGATTTTCAAACACATCTGCTCAGCTGCTACATTTGCAGGCTGCTTGAAAGTAAATGGTGAATACTGGCCATGCGGGTAGGCTGGCCACTGAGTTATTCAGCAGCCTGAGAGTCATTAAAAATTGACACTGAAGAAGGGACTCAAAACTGTGGAGATGAGGAAACCCAAAGCTTGTCTGGTATTTTTTAGTTTACACCAAATGAAGATGAAAAGCAATATTCTACGTTTTCTGTTGTTCTCTGCTGCTGCAGTCTGCCACTGGCTGTATCTCCCTTTCTAGGTTCCTGGACTGCTGCCCATCACTGATCTAAATAAAAAATTCATCCCTTATCGTCTTCTTCTCTGCTAATACCAAGTAATCTTGGTGCACCTTAAAAAAAAAAAAAAATAAAACCACATTTTCCAACATCATATTGTTATGAAAAAGTTTTTAAATGTCTCTGAATGAGGTTCTTCGTTCCTTCTGTAAAATATGCTTTCCAGAATGGTAAGACAACTACAATGCATCCAAACTAATGCTAAGAGCATCAGAAAGAGAGAAAATATGGTAAAAGAATACATTTTTTCTGAGGAATGATGAAAACAATATTCACAGGAGGCAAAGTGTTGGGAAAAAACCTTTGCTTTGACTCAGCAACGGCTGAATAGCAGGAGGAGCAATTTCACCCTTAGCTATGAATAAAGAACCAATGGCCGAGGATTTCAAAGTCGCTGTGACTTCACGGGAAGGTCAGTGTACTTCTTTCCAATGACCTTGGGACCTGAGAGAGAAGGCATTTCTATCCATTTAAAAGGCCAAAATATCTCAGTGCTGTAAGGGGGTGACTCTGCTTTCGCATACACCCCTGTGAAACCTGTCAAGCCTGCCTGAAATCAAAATTGGTCCAGAAGACTGAAAATCTCAAATAACTGCCTTTGGAAGAGCTCAGGATTTGGCCATCCTTATTACATTACCTTTTACAGCATCTGATTCAATGTCTTGCATGGTCTGATTGCTTTAATTATAAGCGTATAGTGCATTGCCTGAACAGTCATCTTACTCATTCATCACTGTGTGAAACAGGCCACAGAGTTTAAATAATTGCTATATTTCAAGTCTAGCACAAAATGGTAGCTAGTACCTGAAATGTTACAACAGGTTAAACTGCCTTGAGCACTTAGAAGACATTAAAATAATTTGTTATTCTTTTTTGTCTTGTTTGTCAGCTTTTCTGTCAATCCCCAATTTGCAGAAGACAATAAGACTGTGTTCAGGACACTAAAGATATATTTACAGGCTTAATACGGTCATCTGCAGAAATACCTGAGCTCAACTGAAGTGAAGAAACATAAGTACTAGCAGCAGTCAAG
>VXBH01001551.1:116387-138581 GCA_013400035.1 Rynchops niger | reverse complement strand
TTTTTTTTTTTTTTAACACCAAAACCACATTTCCTTCTATTCTCGACCTTGGACACACCTGAAGATATTTGGTTCACATTTTAAAATATCAGAGGAGGTAGACATCCGGCATAAAACTTCAGCTTAGTGTTATATTTTGGCAAAGTTATAAGCAATTGAAAAATAGGTCTTAAGATGGGAGATGTTAGGCAATCTTAATGATAGGTGATGCTACAAAACCTGCCTATGATAACTGAGAAACCATGTAGATAACAGACATCTGAGAAATCACATTCTGAAGTAATTGTATCCTGGGCAATGTTTATTCTCAGTTTATGTCATTGCCTGCTTGTTTGATGTTCAAATTTAATTCATTTTTACGAGGTTGTGTTCCCTTCCTTTCATTAGAGGGCAAATTGCTCCATGGATTATGTGATAGGTGATTACACGAGGGTGTACATCAGAGGCCTGTGTTGTCACTATGTACTTGGCTCTCACAGCTGTAGATTGCATGTTACGATCTGCTTCTGTATGCTTCACGTGACTCAACTTGTTTTACTATTGGAATAAGAGAACTGCTGTTTTAACCGTGTCTGGTTGCTAATTCGCAGAATAATAATCCTGCTAAGGGTTGTTTATGGTACTTTTTGAATTTAACCATAGAGTAATATTTACTACATTAGATTGTAAGTTCAAGTCAGGTTTCCGTACATTGTGGATGCTTGATACAACTTTACAGAATACGCCAATAGACACATAAATGCATCTGACCTTTCACACAAAATCACCCAGGAACACTGCAATCCCCTTCTGCAGTGCTCTGCGTTTTCGTACCCTGTGCTTACCACAGGCATGGACAAAACAACTGGAAAACATTTCAGTACTTTGTGAGTGATTGTAAGAAGACGTATGAACACTTTTTAGGAAAACTTCCAAGTTCTTTTACGCGTGTGTAATGCAGGTTGAGGTAAGGGGAACTGGACTTTTCTTATGCAGGGGAGACAACTCTGACCTTCCCGTAGCCATTTGACTGGGGCTGAGAAGAAAAGGCTAGAGGGGTGTTATGCTACACCCCTGCAGACACTGAAAAAGAAGGTGCTGTTATGCAGAAAGAAGCAGAAATGACCTCCTATTTTATTTGAATTTTGGGAATTCTTGAATTAACATATTAAATCGGTAAATGCAATATGGTACAACAGATAAGACAGTAAAACAGGAATTCAGATGATCCAGGTTATAGCTAAGCTTTGGCTACTGAACTGCTGTTTGACCTTGAGAAAGTGGCCTGTTCTTTCTGTATTACCAGAGATAAAATCCTGACATCAATAGAGACCAACGTTCCTTGGTACCAGTGCCAATGTAGGGCTTTACACAACAGGCTCTTCATCTTTCTCTCTATAAGGCTATAAAGGCTATAAAGGCTATAGAGCTATAAAGGCTCTATAATCACCTTTAGATGTGATTATAATTCTGTTGCTAATTCACTGTAACAGAAGCTACCCAGTAATCTGGTCAGTCTAGCAGAGCTTCCCGAGGTCCTATGTCCTAACGTGCAGTATGGATGTGTTTAGAGTAGGAACAATTATTTGTGCATTCTTTTGAAACCTTCATTAGATTTTCACATGTGCCCCATTTTCAAAAACATAATCATTTGAAAAGAAGGATGAGGAATGGAGAAGCAAAACACCAATGAGGAATTTCCAGGGGAAATCGGGACATTCCAAGTATCTATGTATACCTCAGATGAGGTAGTACGTATACATATCAAACCTGTGATGAACTTCTTGTTTGATTTCAGGTTGCGTAGTTTGTGGAGTTCATGATGCAGTGGCATTTTTATAATGAGCTTCATAAGAAATCTTCAGTCTGGAAGCCTCTATGTGCGCAATCAAATTTCTCTAAATCCACTTTCCTCTCTAAGTCAAACAAATCAACTGTGATCAGTAACACAACACGATGGCTCAGATGGAGAGTTTCAATACTGTGAAAAGCAAGACAAAGATGCTTTCCCCCTCCCCCTTTTATAAAAGACAAAGCCTAAGCCAGAAGAATTTTGCTCATGACTGGGCAGCTGTAACAGCTGTAACAGCTGTTCTGTTTCTATGAATTTCAGAAGGGTTGGACTTAGGAATAATTTTTCTGTAGCATTATCCTAAGGGAAATTATTAAAAACAGCAGTGTTATAAAAATATTTTTCAATTTAATAATTATTTTAAAATCCCAGCAAACCATGACAGCATCTTTTTAACTGATAGCTGTGAAAGCACTTGCTTCCACTTTATTTTTTAACTTCAGAAGTCAAAAAGGAGCAAGAGTAAGCTGACTTCTTTTTCCAGAGCACAGTATGAAAGAAGTCTTGGAAAGTCAGAAACCACAGTGGAACTGATTACCTTCAGAAGACAGAGATCTGATGGTGTTGGGTTTTCCCATTGCTAAGTTTTTTTCAGTGGAAGAACTTCAGCTTTTCTTTCTTTTCTGTTTTTTGTGTTGCCATTTTTTTAAACCAGAGGCTAGACCCTGGGAAAGTGTGAAGAAAGGTCCCAATGTTAATAAAATACTTTTTTTTACTGTTTCCTCAGGAAAATAGAAGAGACTTTTATTGTTTATGTTTTATTTACCTGTCTGGGTGGAACTGAAATTGGTGGCACCAATACTGAAATTAAATAAGTTTTAGAGAATAAGAACTGCCAACTTATTTGTTTATTTTGTTGAGGTAAGTTATTTCAACATGGCCTTGATGTGGTGATTTCCCTATTTGCCGAATATCCAAGAATGAGCTCTTAGTCTTTTTGTTTTACCCAAATCCTATATTCCAGGAACACAGCCCACAGTATTAAGTATGCTATGACATCATTCAGCTATACCTCATTAGCTAAACAAATTATTCCAGTCCAATACTCAGTTCCAGAAACAAATTAATTCCTTTACTGCTTAAGATATGACAGCAAATGGGACTCTTGTTCTTTAAGTCCTTCCCAAGCAATGCTATTGTCTGCTATAAGGAAATCTTTCTCAATAATTATTTTCCTGGATATTTTTTGTTGTACTGGATTCTGCTATCCTAACTGCTAACCAGACCTCAGAGGCTGGGAGGAGCCATTAGGTCAAGCCATGGGACCCAAGAGTCGTTTAGATGTGGTTATTAGGGAATATGGTGCAGAGGAGAACTTTGTAGAGTGGGGTTGATGGTTGGACTCGATGATCCCAAGGGTCTTTTCCAACCTAAATAATTCTATGATTCTATGACCCTAGTCTAGCTGTTGCAGCAACTGTTGTTAAGAACTACAACAGAGCATACACTGGGCAAGGCTTAAAATGCCTTTTCCTCTGCTTATTATACATCTTTAATCCTCCCTCACTATCCTTTAAATTAGAATATATTACACAACAACTTCTGGAGATTGTTACCCATCTTTCATTGGGAAAGAAAGAAACTGTGTGAACAGCTGAATTACGAAAAAGGGTCTCAACTTGGTCAAAGGACCAGAATTATGCAGGCGTTATTACAGCTATCATCATGCTGGGCATGACTTACCCAGATCTGTACTAACTGGTTGGTGTCAGCCGATTTACTGCTAAAAAATCTCAAGTGTACAAAAAGAGAAAGAATCATGACTGTATCTGCTAAAGAAAGGGGGGGGCCTTATAAGGCTCTTAAAGGCAAGCACAACATGCTCTGGTGCTTGTAAATAATTATAAAGAGAGAGAAAACAACTTCTAATTTCAAGGTGTCTATTCTACAGGCTACATCATAAACCATGAAATTACAATGCTATTCTGCAATATTTCCAGTGGCATTTGTACCAAGTGACAGAATATTCCCATTTATTTTAAATGAGCTGTATTATTCTATAATACCGCGGTGGTTTAAATTAACAAAAATGATGCAAAGCCGGGGCGGGGAAAAAGAACAACCTAAAAACCCTCTTATTCAATACAACATCTACATAACATGAAAAATAGAAACATTTAGTCCTTATGATTCTGGGTAGCCAGTTAGTCTAATGCAAAGGTCTCTAAATGGTCTCTTGTTTTGCGCTTAGTGGACATACTGGAGATTTCCCCCCATCTGAGCCCTTGGGCTTTCTTTTTAGTTTTCAGGACTCAGCTTTGGACTTTGGACTACCTGAAAAACAGATGGGGGCTTTTGTAAAGTTCCAATCCTTCTGCCTTTTCACTGAAAGGTACGTTTTCTACAATTACATCAACATTGTGTTTCAAAGTCATCAAACTCATAATCCAGTGGGGCTACTATTTTATTCCTCCTTTTATGAAAGAGCTGCTGATCACCTAGTGTGAAGCCCTGATTGGCAGCAAATAGAGATATTATTTATTAACACATTTGAAGTACTGCGCTGTGATCTGCAGAAATAACACTGGAAACATCTGTCTAACAGGAAGATTCAGTGAATGGGACTTGGAAGTCTGTTCAATATGATCAGAAAGTACAGGACTTCTCTTATAAGCTTGTCAGCTTATAAACTTGTCACCTTATAAAAGAAGGTGCTATTTCTCATCTCCAACAAGTCTAACCCACTGTGTCTAACAAGGTTGATGAGATTGTCCACTTTTTTCAGGCCAGCACAAAGAAATGTATTTTAGATAGGATACAAAAGTCAGTCCTGATGCTAAAAAACAAGCACTCTTTATGTAGGCAATAAAGCTACATAAAGTATTGACTAATACTTAAGGTCTTCTATTTGTCTAGACTGTCCAGAAGTAGAGCAGTCAAAATGTCATCATCCTGGTTATTGTTTAAACTGATTCTCAATCCATCCTTTTTAAGTATTTGAGTCTGCTGATAGTTTGAAGGTCAAGTGTATTTTTTATTTTCAGAAGCTCTAAAGGGACTCTCTCAGGATTTCCTTTCACCCAATCACTGCAAACCACGCATCTGCTTTCTGCCGTCCTTGAAAGTTTTTAAAAAACACTGCATTTTATACTCCTATCAATCTAAATTAGCTATTCCAGTGCACTACATTGGGGTTAAATGGTAAATATAGGCCACTTCTGTTAAATTAGATAGTGCCATCTTTCTTCTTTAGAGATTTCCCTGCATAATAGTGCAGTTCCTTTTGGGATTCAAATTCTACTACAGGGTCACTCTCTGCCTGCTCCTTTCACACAGTTTAAGTGATCCCCTACACAACACACCCTAACTGGTAGCCGTTTTCTCTCTGGACAGCTTGCTTTACTGTTAATTTCTGATTTCAAACCTTTAATTTAATCAGTGCTGGCCTCCAGTTCCCTGATCTCATTTATTAGCAAATTACCTTCTGAGACTCCATTTCTCCTGAGAGGAAGTGCTGCTTCTCTTTTCCACTTTGCATAGACCAATTGTTCAGACTAAACTTCATTTCCTTACCAAAGACATTCCACTTCCTAACTCTGTTTCTCTACCTCACTGCTAATGGCAACATGTCATCACAGAGCAGACTTACTCTGTAATCGTATCAAAACTGAATGGAGAAGTAGATTTCTGAAAAAAACAGGTCACTCATTATCACTGAAACCATTTTTTGTGAGCCAATACTTTTTCTCAAATCAGACAAGGAAATATAGTCTCGTATTTCTCCAAAGTTAAAGTTGAGATTTTGGTCTTCAGCAGCTTAGCCAGCTACAAATATATAATAATTTTAATGCATTCATACCCGATTGCTGTCCTAGGCTACTTGTGCCTAGTTACAATTACTTTTTTCCCTTCAGTACTTTGTTTGTATTTTACTTTCGCCCTGTTAAATCAAGTTGATGTAACCTAATTCTCCCTCAATTGGAGGTTTCTAATGTGCCTTGCTACATGAAAGTCTTTTCTCCAAACCCCTTATTCTAATTGGGGTGTTTTTCAGTGCTCTTTCTTGCTCTTCTGAAACAGCAGTTACAGAATTTAGACAGTTCCTGGATTTTCCAGCAATTATTCTCATTTGCTGTAGTGCGCTTGATTGTACCATACTGCTTTATAGCTTTAGCAAATACAGTTATTCTATTCTTTAGTTTTCCCATAACATGCAAGTAAAACAAAATAACTTTTTGCTCCAATTCTGTTACAACTTAGTCCACAAATATGCAGATAATCAAACATCTCTTCACCACTGAACATCATTGATAAAGCAACCATCCGGCCTCCATATGAAGGTCCTCTAACCGTAGGTCAAATGGCTTACAAATTATCAACCTTCCCAGATACTGCTAAAAGCGGCAAGAGGTCAAGACCTGAATATGCGTAGCTATACTTTGGTCAAACATTTGTGAAGCACTGCAAGAAAAGGGCTTTTCAGCTTTCAGTTTTTTCCAGCATGTTTTCATGGGACAATGCACAGCAGGTTCTGCAGTAGCTGATGCCTTAGATTCTTTCTTCCAGAGAAAAGTACCTTCCCAGTTCACCCTGTCCTGCCTGGTTCAGCATACATTGCACCCCTGATGGACATTTAAAATAGACACTAAAAGTGAACTATTTAAAAAATACTTTTAGAGAATAATACATATACTGGTCTTACACAAAACTCATTGTTACAGTCCTTTCTTATAAGAATGGTCTCTTTTGTAGCTTTGCCATGATCCCTGCTCTATTTTTTCTATACTGNTATAGAGTCTAAATTCTGAGTGCTGCACAAATGCTGCCAAGAAGCTTTCACACTGGTGACTCTTAGATAAAGATACATCACCTTATCTTATTACTTAAGATCTAAAGACTTCTTCTAAACACCCACATGAACACTATAAATGGAAGTATTAGGTCTTTCTATTTCTACCGATCAATTATATATTGGTCACTATGAAGAGCCTCAAGCAATCATGCCAGCAATGGAAAACTTTAACAACTGTTACCATATTCACATCTTCTCCAGCAAGGCAAGATCAAGAAGAATAAAAGCTTTCAGTCATCTCATCCTATGGCAATGAGCCTTTTTCAAAGTCAGCCTTAAATATATCTTGTTAACCCTCAGACATCAAACACATCCATTGATTTGATGTTTCACCACACAGGTATTTCCATGGGTTAGTGTCACGCATCCGTTTTCATCTTAGCAACCCTAACATTGCTGAATATCAACTTTGGAAACACCTTAAAAACATAGCCTGGCTTTACCAGCCTTTTATGATGCTGTGAACATCCTTATCGTTCAGTTTATAAACATGTAAAACTCATGCATGAATGTACTGCAAAGTCTTATGCCTTCATGAAGACAGGATATGTATCTTATGAGAAGATTCATCCCTAAACTCTTAAGAATATGACAGCAAGCTCTGCTGTATGAACTCTTTTATGCAGTTTATGAAACCTAACAGAATTTCAGCTTGGTTACTTGGAAGCCTAATTGTTTTCCCTCTTCGTACCTCCATGATTTTTACTGCTAAAAGACACAAACAAATGTCTGAGCACAGCTGCTTCTGAACGAAACAGTTACAAACTTGTGTGACACCTTTATAATTACAAATGTCTCTAAGAATACTTTATTCCCATTTTACAGGTTGGGAACTGAGGCACAGTCTGTTCTGAATTCACTTATTAAGAAAATGGGTGGGAGAGGTGGCAGGAGCACCCTCTGCTCTCCCATTTATGCTCCAGTATCTTCCAGAGGACAAGAGACAAGACTCAGACTTGTCCTTTCTCTTCTGCTGTGCCCCAGAGCCCACCTGAGGGCTCTGCCACAGCAAAGGCTCATGTCCTAGTCGCTTGGAGCAGGTGCAGTCACAAAACACGCTGTAAAAATATCCTGCATGTCTTCTTGAAAGTAAATGACAAAGAAATAAACTGTACCAAGGCCTGCTAAGGTCATGGTGCCACACTCACTGAGCCATCAGTGACTTTCTCAGAATACTGGTCATTTGCATCCTGAATAACTGGCATGACAGGACCAGCTGTGTTTAAAATCCGAAGGTAGTCTAGCAATCATATTATTTTATCAGTCTCTCTGCACCAATAGCTACTGACTATTATTCATGCCTTATAATACAAGCTGTGGCTTTTAAATCATCTCAGTACTATGCAAGTCTTGTACCTGCTCTTAACTTACTGATATAATGGCAGCTGAGACCTCGTTCCTCTAGGATGTCTTAAGTAAGATATTTAACAGATGATCTCTTGGATAAAAATAGACTAAAGGGAATCAGAAAGCCAGGGCAGCACAAAGTTCACAAAGATCCAAACTGCATAAACATTTCTTGATCTCTAACCCAGGTAACAGCCCGTACTATTTTAATATACTTGCCTCCCTATGTTTGTTTACCAATATTGCTATATTTACATGATTCCTCCTCCTTTTTATTAAAAAAATCCCAACAGAAACAGAGAAACCTCAGCTATTTAAAATCCTGTCAAAGGGCCAGCTAACAGGGTGAGGAATTTGCATGTTTATGACTGTGAAACGCTGCCACAAAACAGGACAGTGAACATCTCATACCTTTAGAAAACCCTTTTTTCCCCAAACCTGTGTTTTTTCAGAGAATTGTAGAAAGAGAAGGCTTTTCAACATACTTCTCTGATCTTGTCATACACAGACATTACACACAACTTTTATAAAGAACCTAATCTTATAAGGTCTTACTAGAAGTGGCTAATAACATTTAAACTAGGAAGGATGTATCAGCATGCCTGAAACAGTAAAATATGACACACAAGTTCAAAGCTGAACATAGCAAAGCACACAAAGTGACTTGGAACTCTCTCTGTGAAAGAAAGTTTGATATGAAAATGGCAGGTTTTCCTGCTGTGTTTATCCAGAAAAAAATGTTCATTTCCATTAGTCTTAAATTAACATGCTTACTGACACCTCACTCCTGACATCTTTTGACATTAACATTTTGCCATTCTTAGAATGTGTTTCTAAGCATTGTGCACTAATCTTGAAGTCAATCAATGCCCAAGTGGGGTCCTTACGCAATCCTCCTTCTTGAAGAAATAAATGACTCACAAAATAATGCACCCATCTGCGGTTTTACCCCAGCATGGCCACATTTGACCTTATGATCAACAGTGAAGGAGAAAGTCCCATTTCCTCTGCTTCGCAGTATAGATTCCTTTTAAGCTCCTAATGTTAGGAATTTCTATCCCCTTAGACGGTCTGCGGTAAGCAGAAGTGGGTTAATACTTCTGTTTGATACTTTACCCAGTGCAAGACAGGACACTTACATATTATTTCGCGCATTATTCACATTTCAGCTTTGCGCTAAGAAGTCACTGTAGACCTAATTGATCCTGGCAGGGAATGAGAAGGTTGTCCCCGTTACAGGACCTACTCTCTTGTTGACCTGACTCCGTTACTACCTTAACTGTAAATTAGTCCCAGGGATGTCCAAGACTGAGTTGCTTTCTTAATTACAGTTATCTTGGAAAGGATTTGCCCCATATCCCCATTAACCTTTCCTTACTCATGCTAGTTCACAGGCAAAGACGAGTATGCAGACAGGGCAGGGATATACAAAGCCTTAGGTTTGTGATATTTTCTGCACAGTTTCATATGACCCCCCTCCACTGAGTACCACCATCTGGACATTGCCCTTGGGGTGGACCACTTCTCCTTTCTCCTGCAGAAAAGGCCCCTGAAGATTGAACTATGTGGGTTACCCCACATACATCTGAATTTAAAAAAGCTACTGTCTCGGCAGGGTGGCCATTCAGCATTTGTAAAAAGCTTGAATGAAGAATACTGCTCTCAGGGGGAGCCTTCACCTCCCCATGCAGTTATTAGATGCCTTCACACTACTCTAAATGAAGGCTGACTTTAATCCATGGGGAGCAAACCAGGTTGTAATAAGAAATACGGAAGCACGTTAATCAAGAGGCCTTGATTAACAAAGGAGAAACATTTTCCCTGAAGAAAGAAACTGTAGTTGAAGACAATATTATTTTCTATCCTTATCAATGTACATTTCGGAGTCACTCCACATTCTCAAATGGCATTTTAGAAACATGCAGTTGCTTTAAGATATCGCATTATTTTGATGACACCCTGAGGTTTATGTGTAAAAATAACGTGTTATTTGGAGTGTTTACCACATGAATTGCTAGCCCTTAGTACACAGTGATAACTGTAAGCATGTGGACAGAGAGAGAAAATGGCACCAGAAAAAATATCAGAACAAAGGAGTTTAAGACTTGTAAAACACAGAACTCTTGTTAACTTCATTATTTTGCTGCTTTTTAAGTTAAATTAATCTCTAGTAAGCACTTAAAATAGTGGTAAATATATACAAGCTACTAAGCTTACCTAGAAACAACCAAACCAAAGAATGGACTAAATCAAATGCGATGATTGCAGTCAGGCCATTCATAGGTGAAGTATTCATGCCCGCCCTATCGTGAAAATTGACTGAGGAGTCAGGTGATTGAGTGGAGTCTGGAGAAAACAGCACCTCTGGGAATAACTCATCTGACTGGAATCCCCCTGCCGGGTGAGGTCAGATGTGTTCCATGCATTTTCTCTGGGAAAAAGTTTCCGTGTTTGTGAACTCAGGAGTTAGTAAGCTGAGGCGATCTCTTAAATTCTTCAAAAGGGTGTACCCTAATCCACATTAAGCCTGTAAACTACCTTGAGCAAACCCCTTGTTCACAATGAATGGTGTCCAATTGCTTTAATAGCCATATCACGTCTATGCTGCTGAGATCCTCAATTCTTCCTTGGTCCCTTGTTGCTAATTTACAGCCATAATATATGCTTAATTTATCACTATTGCAGGGGTTACTGCAGGGGCCAGAGCTCTGCCCGGTGATATTGGAGTTTGCTAGAAAAAAACAGAGAGAATCACTTGTGCCTTGTTCCTTACAAGTGCAAAATTAATAATCTCTTAATTGCCTGAACCCTGTAAAACACTTCAGTTCTAGCTTGCTTAGAAAATTTTTGTTTGCTTTAAGTGCCCCTTCAGGAATTTTATCATAATACTCAAGACAGCAAGCAGAAAACTGCAAATCATGGAAATCACCTTCTGAAATCACCCACGGTCTTGAATTCCTAACAACTGAGAAGAGCTCATCACTGACAATTAGCATATCTGTCTCATGCCTGCAGCACCTGACTGTGGAGATATCACCCGAGCAAATATTTCAAAAGTAAAAAGCTGGGATTGCAGTTATATTATGCAACTCTAACCATTTTGATAAATCATTGACATGGCTTCAATCTAAACACAAAACAATTTTCAAGCAGCCTAGGTGGAGCAAATAGCTTTCTGCAGCCTTGCCGTTTCTGCACCTGGCTTTGCTCACTGCCTCAGCTGTTCATTACCTAAAACAAAGTACGTTTAAATATTGCCTGTCTGCAATATAATAGAGGCACTCTTTGGGCTTCGAAGTGGTTCACTCCTGCAGTTGGCTCTGCACTGTACATCTGTCTGGCAAAAGAATAATGACCTGGATCAAAGAGAGAAGAGTGTCTCGCGGAGCTTATAAGTCTATTGTGAAATATTCCATGTGCTTCTCCAGTGAGCAGGTGCTTCAAGTTAAAAGATATGGTGGGGAGACCACGATGTGAACTGTAAACAGTTCAGTCTCTCTTCTTTCTCCAGAAACAGTAATTTCTTAAGGCTAAATGCCAAGATACTATGACTTTGTAGACGCTTTATTGCTAAAATGTCATCAAAAAGATATCTGTGACATGAACAGAGGATAAAGGACTGTCAAGTTGGAGAGACTAAATTAGTAAGCTATTACAAAAATAATATCATTTGTTAATAGATGTTGACATAAAATTTGTCTTTACAGACCAGAAAATGTAAGGACATTTTAATAGTAACGTAATGTTTTCCTATTGTACAATAACTATGTATGTACATAAAGAATAGAGGATTATATGTATATGTTTCCATGCCAGTGACTTTCTTCTTTCCACTGGGAGTAATAACCTCCTGTACTTCAAGAACTGAAGAGATTTTTGTTGTTTTTTTTTTTTTTTCTAAAAAAGAATTAGACACAGACAGCTTCAAGTGTGGGTATGACCCATGGGAGTAACAAGCTCCCTCAAAGATAACATCTCTGATGCGCCACAAGCAACTCATCCCACAAATATTATCTATTGATCTAGGGACTAATTTTCCTTAAAAACCTCACAATAGTACTAGTTAACACTCCAAATACAAACTTATGATTCTTCAGTTATCCAATGGAAAAGTAACAGGCAGAAATATATTTACTCAAACTTGTTCTATGAATTAATTTCTGTCTGCTTCTGGTGAACACCACAGTTCCTCATCTCTGTGTAAAACAGCTTTAACATTTATGTAGAAGGAGTCATAAAGAGTGTCACACATCACCATAGTTCTTATAATGGTATTTTCTAATAGGACTGGAGATAAATCACAAGGATCAGAAAGGCATAATTATATATCATGTAGCTACTGGTCACTACCTGTCATGTTGTGAACTGCTTATCTTGTGGTAGAAGACTAGTTGAGAATCCTGAGGGAAGGAACTTAAGAGCAATATGGCAATGTCACTGAAAACTGAGTGAAGTGAGGAGTATCTTTTGAACAGATCTGAAATTATATGATCCTGCAGCTGAATGCTCTTCGGTTTTCAGAGTTGAAAATTCAGGCAGTATTTACATACACAACCACATTGTTGTATGAGTATTTGTAATTGCACACATAACCATTTAGACATGAAAAAGTGAAGCAATAAGTAAAAGAAAAACCTTACTAGGTAATAACATCGTAGGCTTCTACATTGTTAGCTCATTAGAAATATAGCAGGGGGAAGTATATTTAATATGCTCTGTATATATAGAAACAGATTCACAAGCCACTTGGACGTCCTGAGCCATCTGCTGTCCCCTTCATGAAGGGGATGGAGAAGACGAACTAGTTCTGACAAAATAAAATGAGGCAGGGGAAAGAGCTACTATGTGAAGTGTATGAAGCTGTAAAAACTGTAAGAACATAAATGTATTTAACTGCTTTGCAGAAGACACTCATTGCCCACGTGAGACCAAGTTGGCATAGGTTTACTTATTTGTTATTTTAAAGTTATTTAAAATTACCATAGCTCAGCCCTGGTGCTGGATTACATTGAGTAATAGGTTGGCAAGGATGTCTGAAGACCAGCTGTTCCCAGCCCTGCTAGAATTAAAGAAAGTTTCTCAGTGTTTTCCAGGGTGGTTTTGATTGCCTCCAAGGAAGGAGAATACACAACTTCTCTGGCCAACCTGTTCCAGTGTGTGATCACCTGCTTTTTGACAATATTATTTCTAGTATCCAATTGGAATTTCCCTTGATACAACTTGTCTCTTGTCTGTTTTGCTGTCACCTTGTCTATATACCTCCAAGAAGAGTCTGAACTTGCCTTTTTTAACATCAAGCATGGAATGAAGTCATCTCTAGTCTTCCCTTATGTTCTTGTCTCAAGGCAAAACAAATCTGATTGTCTTGGAAGAGTAAAAGTGAGAAAACTTGTGGATTGAGATAAGAACAGTTTAATAATTTAAATACAGCAACAATAATATTTTGTAATGATTTGTAATAATAATAATAAAATAGTAATAATTTGTAATGAAAAGGAAAATAATAAAGAGAGAGGGGAAAAAAAAAAAAAAAAACCAAACAAGAAAGACAAGTGATGCAAATGAAAAACAATTGCTCACCACCAACTGATTGATGCCCAGCCTGTCCCTGAGCAGCAGCCCACCCCCAGCCAGCTTTCCCCCCAGTTTATATATTAAGTATGAAATCATATGGTATGGAATATCCCTTTGGCGCGTTTGGATCAGCTGCCCTGACTGTGTCTCCTCCCAGCGCCTTGCACAGCCTCTTTATTGGTGGGACAGTATAAGAAGCTGAAAAATCCTTTACTTAGTGTAAACACTGCTTAGCAACAACTAAAACATTAGTGTGTTATCAACATTATTCTCATACTAAATCTAAAACACATCACTACAATAAGACAGAACCCATCAGTGAACAGGACATATTGCTTCTCATTTTCTGGTCGTTTATTATACAGCCTCTTCAGCAGGATTCACCTCCTCCTCTTGCGATATTCCAAAATCTTTGTTTTCTGACCAGTCCATGAACACTTCAAAGATTCCTGGACATCNCAGCTGCCCTGACTGTGTCTCCTCCCAGCGCCTTGCACAGCCTCTTTATTGGTGGGACAGTATAAGAAGCTGAAAAATCCTTTACTTAGTGTAAACACTGCTTAGCAACAACTAAAACATTAGTGTGTTATCAACATTATTCTCATACTAAATCTAAAACACATCACTACAATAAGACAGAACCCATCAGTGAACAGGACATATTGCTTCTCATTTTCTGGTCGTTTATTATACAGCCTCTTCAGCAGGATTCACCTCCTCCTCTTGCGATATTCCAAAATCTTTGTTTTCTGACCAGTCCATGAACACTTCAAAGATTCCTGGACATCTGGGGTTTCCTATTTGAGCTCACTGTGTGATCAGGGATGATCCTCTTAGTCCATGTAGCACCAGTTGCATGATGTGTAGAGGGGATCTTCCCTTTGCACATTCAGCCCAGCACTGTCAGTCGTGGTGCTAAGAGGAGCTGTGCTTCTGTACTAACCACTTCTGAAGTAGCTCGAATCCCCTTCATAGGCTGCCATTATCTCTTTTTCTGTTGGAGTGTAGTGTGTTTCAGGTTCTCTGTACCCCTGCCTCCAAAACCCTAGGGAACAACCTTGAGTCTCCCCTGGCGCTTTCTGCCAGAGGCTCCAGGTAGGTCCGTTATCCCTGGCTGTGATCTAGAGCATATTTTTAACATCCTGCCCCAGTCAGACTGGCCANCAGTTGCATGATGTGTAGAGGGGATCTTCCCTTTGCACATTCAGCCCAGCACTGTCAGTCGTGGTGCTAAGAGGAGCTGTGCTTCTGTACTAACCACTTCTGAAGTAGCTCGAATCCCCTTCATAGGCTGCCATTATCTCTTTTTCTGTTGGAGTGTAGTGTGTTTCAGGTTCTCTGTACCCCTGCCTCCAAAACCCTAGGGAACAACCTTGAGTCTCCCCTGGCGCTTTCTGCCAGAGGCTCCAGGTAGGTCCGTTATCCCTGGCTGTGATCTAGAGCATATTTTTAACATCCTGCCCCAGTCAGACTGGCCAAAGGGCTACTGCATGAACTATCTCCTATTTAATTTGTTCAAAGGCTCATCATTGCTCAGGGCCCCATTTAAAGTTGTTCTTCTTCCAGGTCATTTGATAGAGAGGGCTTACAATCAGACTGTAATTTGCAATATGCATTCTCCAAAAATCCATGACACCTAAGAAAGCTTGTGTTTCCTTTTTGCTAGTTGATGGAGACATGGCTGTTATTTTATTGATCACATCATTGGGATCTGACGATATCCACCTTGCCGTTTATTCCTAAAAACTAGATTTCTTGTGCAGGTCCCTTGACCTTACTTTGTTTTATGACAAAATTAACTCTACCCCAGCCATAACCAGGATTCCCAAGTTAATAATGAAGAGGTTAAATAGCACCAGCCCTTCAGAAACACTGCTAGTAGCTGCATGGTAGTCGGAAACCTTTGCAACCTCAAGTGTGTGAGCTTCCATAAGGTTCAAAACTAGAATGGTGTGAGAAGGCCAGCCCAGAAGACACATGGCAGAATTACACTTTCGCAGCATCATCTGGCCATCTGAATGTGGGGCCAGATGGGCTCCACAGCCTCTTCTGGGTACCTTAGTATCCTAAATTTAGAGAATGCTAGAAAAAGCAGTCTGGAAAATTAATTTCCACAGATTCCAGCAAGGGTTGAATGGGAAAACTACCCATGGATACGAAGTCTATAATTTCTGATAGTTTTTCAATGGGGGAGGGGTAGTGGCTCAGCTATCTTTACTTTTTTACTGTTGAAGACAAAACAGTCTCTTGCTGCGAGGAAGGTGCCAGAATCCCTCACAGACAAGAGGGACCACCTGAACTGCTGTGAGGTGCAATTCATTTGCTGCTATATCACGGTCCACCCATTTCACTAGAGTATGCAAGCAAACCAAAAAACCTTATCATTATGATTTCTGATATGGTGACACTCCATTTAAGTTATAACATGCTCTAAGTGGGCACTAAGAAAAAAGAATCTCTTCAAATAACTAAAGAAAACCAAGCATTTCTGAGAGTTAAATATTTCTGAGGCATTTATGAGAGTTAAAAACTAGTAACTAATTTCAGGGAACAGTAGCATATTTTGAAAGCAAAAAAGACAGTATAAAAAATAGACAGAGAGAGTCAGGAGGTTTGCATACATGTACCAGTTTCTAGGACCTACTGACTCACATTTACTGTTATCCAGATGGTCTTCTTAGAGCTTTAGTGGATGTTAATTCATTACATCTATTACCTTGGCAAATAAATCTGAAACCTTAACCCAGAATATAATGAAAAAAGCAGGGAAAGAAGGGCAAGACAGAAAAATAAAGGATATAAACAGCCTGAAGTAAATTATTTCATTTTTGTTCCTCAAATCGAATTTGAAAAGGAAAAGAAAAAAAAAAAAAGAAGGCTTGTGCTACCTTCCAAGAGATTCCAGATGGGATTTTTAGTAATTTATTTTATTTCGCAGACACACAGAACTCTCTGATTTTCTAAGGTAGTTTCATCAGCTTGGACAATGTGACCTTAAAGTGTAAATAATGTTGAACTAATGACTTCAATGGCTTTTCGTGTATTGCACCATTGCATATTATACTGCTGTTCAGTGCTGTAATTTACAACATAGATTTTATCAGTTCCCTGTAAAAGTTAGAGACAAAAAAAGAAAATCTAGCATCAAAGGATCAAATTTACAGATGATCTTAGAAGAATGATTAAGGAGTCAAAAAAATTATTAATTTTAAATATAAAACCCACAAGGAGTTGCTTGAACGGCAACAAAACCCTCAGCATTTGGTAAAGAAAAGTTTATCTGAATTTTTAGTTTTGCAACATAAATTCTCAGGAAGAGAAAGCAAATTTACAATAGGACTCCGATTCTAAATTTCATAAAATTTTCAGAAGAGAAGAGGAGGCAGAGCTAAGATGAACATGCATTTAGGTAAATTCAAACTTCTTCCCGATCCTTCAGCACACTCTCGAAGGTCATGATTATACTGAGTCCATTTGTTTTTAAATGTAAATGTTTAAAATAATTTATTCAGGAAATTATTAAATGTTATCATTTGTCCTTCCTCAGACCATCAAGTGTTGCCACAGATTTTGGAGAAGATGAAGGCAAAGATGCCTAGGGCATAGCAAAAATCATCTTGATGAGTCTTGTTCACAATTTACCATTTGAGCTGAATGTATCAGTCATGACAAATCAAGGGAAGCACAAAGTACTCTCTACTTTCATAGGATTTTGGATCACACTGTCGTCACTGAGAAGTGTGATAGGTGGAACAGCAAACAACATGACTGGCCAGGGCTGACCGAAATAATGTCATCATGCCCGGAAAGGTCATGGGGAACACAGAAAGCTGGGGCAGAGCTGTGGGTGAAAGAGCCTGGATCAGGGAAGGACCTGGAACTGGAGCAAATAGTGTTGGGATTCCTTGGGACTATTTGGGAAAAGTGGGAGAAGAGAAGGGAGAAAAAAGATAGCAATCCCTTCTGCAGGAAAGTACCAGCCTCCAAAAAGAGCTGCTATTCTCTATCCTTGCCCTTCCTTCCTTCTTTCCCTCCCTCTCTTCTTCGTTCATTTGTTCGTTCATTCCTTCATTCCTTCCTACCTTCCTCCCTCCCACCCTCCATTCCTTCTTTCTCTCCCTCCCCTCTTCCCCCCTCTTTCTTCTTCCCAGTCTTTTTCCAGGGAGCAGCAGACCATCACCTTCATTTTCCAGGAATTTGTCAATAATTGAGGAGCACCCCATGACCTGAGAGCCATCACTACCTTTAGCAGTTGCTTGATAAAAAGCTCAGCAAACAAAGCATCCCATGGAAACATAGGTGCCTGTGGACTCAACAAAAGTCCTGGAGCAACTTTACCAAAATACTAAGGGTAATTGTGCATTTAATTTTGGACAAATGAACTGTAGTGCTTGTAGCAGATCAAATCCCATAAGACAAATTCTCATCTCCTGCATGCAGTTTTGCTCTCCTGAGGCCTTTTATGTTGTGGAGTTTTGTTCCTGGGAATAATAGTCTACTATGAAAATGGCTGGTCACAGAATCATGTTAAATGAACTTTTTGTTTCCTGACACCTTAAGAATGTTAAGAAAAACTTGAGATGCCATTGTGCCTGATTAACCTTCCTTTTCTAACCCATATGGCATTTCAGCTTTTGTTCAACAAAAATAATTTCCATTTAATGGGTGTGTTAGCATAATTTGTGGGGCAATGCTGATCACCAAGGAATTGATGATCACTCTGAACACAAATAAACATCTTCCTTTCTTCTTCTCCCCTTCAAGTAAATGCATTAGGTGGAGCTTTCAGGTGCTTATGTGTATCACAAAAGGTGAAGGACAAGATCCAAGGAAGATGCAAGGTTTCTGTGGCACCCTATGAGGCTGGAGTTAGAAGTCTGTGAGAATCCCAAAAGAATTGCTGTAAGTTTAATTTTCTGATCTATTTTTCACTTTTTGTTGTATGGAATCCATCTGTGTGTTCACTTACAGGAACACGGCCTTGCATAGCAAAAGAGACCTGAGACTTATTGTCATTTCCTGGCTAATTACTTTTTAAACACCTGAACTCAAACTCCAGGTGTGGAGGGATGCAATAACTACAACACCACATTGTTAGTGACTTTGTCTCTAAAATTTTGTCCAGAGAGCTTTTCTGCAGCTGGCACCTCATTATCTGGTAAGATCAGACCCTGAAGGGGCAGATGAGGTGGACAAAGGGCAATACACACTTCCTGGTTAATTTCTGCTTCTTTTCCAAATAAACCCACTAATTTTAAAGTTGGATAAGGTTGAAAAACTCTGACAGGTAAAAAAAAAAAAAAAAATAAGCAAAGCAAAAAGTAAAAAAAAAAAAAAAATAGAACTGGACTCTAATACCCTTAGAGATAAAACACGATGAGGTATTTAATGAATACAAAAATTTTAAAAGGAAATTACTGGGAAATTAATTTTCATGAACACCACCAGTGGGCTTTTTGTACACAACAAACATGGCAGTGGCAAGCTTTATTACAAACCTGTGGTCTTCTAGCAAAATATAGGCTTCTGAAAAGGCTGTCAGGACTTATAAAAAATGGGGCTGTCAAAATCTCCAGGTGTCACTCACTTAAATTTATCTATTTTATCTATTATGCTTCAATCCCATGTCCTTACATCAGAGGACAAACCCAGAAATAATCAAATATAATTTGTTAAAAAGCTTCAATCTTGTATCAGGATAAAAGTAAGGTAGCTCAAGATGGGGAACAAAATCTGTCGTTGGCTCCAGAGAAGTGACTGTAGTGACCATAGAAACAGAAATCTCACAGAAGTCTGAGCAACACTCCTTTGCCAGCCTAGCCATCGCTGAAGGTACACTGAATCTTGCGATACAGAGCCTGATGTAGAGAAGGTTGAATACCAGGAAAACATCCTGATGCTCCATGATACTCTATTCACCTACACATTGGTCACCTTTCTGATCTATTGTATCTGCTGACATTAGCATTCTTAGCAAGAACTTCTTCCTGAGAGAAGGACTGTGAAAATTTAAGCTTTAAGGTAATTTNCTATGATTCTATGATTTCTTCCTCTGGAAGTTGCCTTTGCCACTAATAGGATTTCTGTCAAGGAGCAGACAGCAGTAAATGTTGCCATTTCCTACACCAGCTAACTCTATCAGCAAAAAGCCCCACCTGCTGACAACAAAAACCTGCAAGTAGATAACGAAGTAATTGAAAATGTGTATTAGCTGCAATTCTCCACCATCTTCCATAACCATTAATATTGAAACAAAGTGGATACAAAATGCTGTTAAGCCTGATAATAAAAAAAAAAGTGAAAAAAAGAAAATTGTTTTCCAGAGTTCAAGAAAATGAATTAAAATTTTAATCTTTTTGACATATAAAGCTAATAGAGGGACAACAGTCATCCACCGTATTTCTGGTTTACTTCCTCAGCTCTGCCAACCAAGTGCAACTTCAAAACCATCCAAACTGTCCTCACGGAATATCTGTACCTGCTGGAACATGTCAATGCTGTGGCAGTCAAATGCCAGCTACTTACCTGTGCTGGGACTGATTTGCCTTAACAAAGAAGTATGAAACTTTAACTGGAAATGAGGATCTTGTCCTTTAACTACAGTGAAATTATTCAAGGCGTATGCTAACGCAAAACAGAATCTGACCTGTATAGATTTGCCCCTGTGTTACACAAGCGCAGATGTTTATATACAGCAGCTAGAAGTGATGCATCTTATGCCCATTGCAAATGAGATGCAGACTATCATCAGGCCTAATGGAGGAAGACACGACTATTTGTGGTTCCCTGAACCATTGGCCAGCTGGTGGCCAAACCAGTCTGTAATTCCAAGGTTTTTTTAAAAGTGGTCTATTTCTGCAGGCACCAAGACAGTCTGTCTCTTCTCTTCAGCCATGCTGGGTTGTGGCATGTGGTGTCCATGCACTAACAAAAGGAAAATTCATAGCTTTCCCATACATGTGAATACTGAGTCAGAGGAGGAACATGCTAGAAGAGAGTACTTTCACAGGCAAATGTGAAAGTCCTGGATAGTCAATGAACAGCAGAGGTGAAGGGTAAAATTCTTGTGTCTTTTGTGAAAGACAACGATTTTCTATGCTTTCAAAAGTTTCTCCCTCTCTATTTGTGAACCTTGCTTATTTCTTACACTTGTTTATATGCAGGCCAGTTGTTTGTGAACAGCTACTCTGATAGCATTTGCTTCAGATTTGTGTCTTGAGCATCATCTCTCTCTTCATGCCTCAGGCATACCTTGATTTGAAAAAATAAAAGGATGAATTGGTTGCTTTTCTTAACAGTTTGTTCTGTGGTTAGTCACCCTCACATTGTAATGATCCTCAGAATTAGATTTTGCTCATATGTATTCACCTGTCTTCAGTCTTTTCTTATTAGAGATTTTCTTAGTGCATAACCTCTTGGGTATATAGAAACAGGAAAAATTATGTACCTTAGGGGAAAAAAAAGGGAATTCTGAGGTGTACATATACAGGTACATTAGTTTTGCTTGTTCATGTCAACTGAGGATGTTTGTCCAACAGATGCCTTCAGTTTCTTATTAATTTCTTAGTGATTTTTAGTTTACAGTCAATTACTAATTGCCCTTACCCACTGACATCACTGACATGCTACTTTTTTTTTCCCTAATTTCTTCTTTTTCTTTAGACACTGACCTCACATGGTCTTATATCTAGAGTGTGCAATTTATGCCAGCTGTTCCTCTAATGATCTAAAGAATTCTGCTCTCTCACTTGCTTTATTCCATTTTAATTTGTCCGTCAGATCAACTTCACTCAATTTCTCTCAGCTTTGGCAAATTAAGTACACCTGATGCTTCTCACCATTTGAGATTGTCCTTTATTTGCCTACAGGAGATGTAATAGGTCACTATTGCTGGTTCCTAAGCAACAATGATTAATTAATCACTGGACTGGAACCATTAATCTTTATCTTCTAAAATTAGATTGAAACTTAAGATACCTCCTGTCAGATGCAATAGCACTTGCATTGGGAGAATATCACCAAGAAGTTTTATAAATGTTAATGTCATGTTCTGATTTATGCTCAGAATCCTGAAAAAGCTGTACAAGAAAATTTTCAAGATGAAGTGTGAAGCTCTGGGTGCAAGGCAGTCCTCAGACTACAATGAACCTCTGAACAAATGAAGAAAGACTAGAGAAGAAGACAGACTGAATTAAAAAAAGTCACTTGATACCATGTCTTCGCTGTGTCATCAAGATGGCTAGAGGACAATGCAGGAGCTCCTTTTTTGTTCACTCTGAAGGAGATTGAAATATGTGGGAGAAAACTGCAGGAGAAGAATGACATAAACACCCCAGAGAGTATCACAGAATCATAGAATACCAGGTTCAAAGTGACCTCAAGGATGGTTTGGTCAAACCTTTCTTGGCAAAAGCACTAGAGGGTCCATCATACTGGGGTGATGAAAAGGGTCCAGTGTTCTGGAATCCACCACTTCCCTGGGGACAATATTCCAATAGCTAATTGATCTCATTGTGAAAAATTTTCCTCTTGCGCCCAATCGGAATCCCCCCAGCAGTAACTTGTATCCATTATTCCTCATCTTTTCTATATGACTCCTGGTAAAAAGAGAGTGTCCATCTTCTTTGTAGCCACCCTTTAATTACTGGAA
>VXBH01001551.1:87862-116066 GCA_013400035.1 Rynchops niger | reverse complement strand
CCCTCTGGGTGCGGCCAGTCAGCCAGTTCCCCACGGACCGCACAGACCACTGGTCTAGAGAGGAATGCATGAGTTTCTCTATGAGGAGGCTGTGGGGGACAGTGTCAAAAGTCTTGGAGAGATCCACGTAGACAACGTCCACTGCTTGCCTTTCATTAACTGAGCAGGTTACTTCCTCATGGAGGGAGATTAGGTTTGTCAACTATGATTTGCCCTTAGTGATGTACTGGCTTTTCCCAGTCACATGCTTCATTTGACCTGTGATAGCTCCCAGGAGGATTTGTTCCATAACTTTTCAAAGGACTGAATATGGACTGATAAGCCTATAATTTCCTGGATCCTCCTTTAAGCTCTTCTTGCAGATGGGGGTGACATTAGCCTTCTTCCCATCTTCTGGGATGTCCCCTGGTCTCCATGACTTCTCAAAGACTATGGAGAGCAGCCTCACCACAACATCAGCCAGCTCTCGTAACACCCTTCAGTGGATATTGTCAAGGCCCATTGATTTGTAGGGGTCAAGCTCCTGAAATTGTTCACATACCAACTCTTCCTTCACTGGCGGTGGGTCTGTGTTTGCACCAGTCTGTAATTTTGTTCCCAAGCCCTGGGGCCCAACAGTGCTTGAAAGACAAAGGTGAAGAAATTGTTGAGAACCTCTGCCTTTTCAGCATTGTCAATGACTAATTCACCTCTCCTGTTTAACAGCAGGCCAACATTTTCCTTCTCTTTCTGCTTGTTGTTTACATACCTGAAGAACCCTTTCTAGTATTTGACATTTCTGGCCAATTTAAATTTGAGCTGAGCTTTTGCTTTTCTAACTGCAGCTCTGCCTGCCCTGGCAATGCCCTTGTAGTTCTCATCTGGTATTTGTCTGCTTTTCCATCTCTGGTATGCTTCTCTCTTGGTACTGAGCAGATTCAGAAGCTCACAGTTAAGCCAAGGGAGTGTCTCTTGCTCCACCTACTTCCCTTACTTCTAAAGTGGACAAACTGTTTTTGTACTTCCAGGAGAGTGTTCTTGAAAAACTCCTAGAACTCGCTAGCTCCTTTTTCCTCCATGGAAGCTTTCCATGGAATTCCTCCCAGCTGAGCTCTGAGCAGGCTGAAGTTTGCTCTTCCAAAATCTAAAACCTTTGCATTTGTACATTCTTCAGCATCCTCAGCAGGATCCCAAACTGCACAATATTGTGATCTCTGCAGGCAAGGCTATCACTAACTGAGATATAACAAAGCAGGTTCTCTTGGTTTGTGAGTAGCAAGTTCAGCAGTATCTTGCTCCTGGTTGGCACATCTCACATTTGTGTGAGGAAGCAGTCCTCTATGTGTTCCAGGAACAACTTGATGGGTGACATGTGAGCTGCTGTGTTGTTGTTCCAACAAATGTCTGGGTAGCTGAAGTCACACATAAGAACAGGTTGACCCAAAGCTTGCCTAAGTGTCCCACATAATACTTTGTTGGACTTATGATCTTGTTTTGGAGGTCAGTAGCAGATGCCTACTGTAAGATCCCCCTTGGAGATGACCCCTGTGATCTTGACCCAGAGGCATTCCATAGGGTTTCCACAATCCTTGTAATTGACTTCTATACATTCAAGGTCCTCCTTAACATAGCGTGACTCCTCCTTCTCTTCTTCCATCATGATCCTCCAATCACTTGAGTGTCCCACCATATTTCAGTTATTCCTGTGATATCATAACTTTCTGACTGGGCACAGAGCTCCACTTCCCCTTGCTCATTCCCCAGGAGGACTGCGTTAGTATACATACATTTGAGGTTTATTAAAAATACAGGCAAACCATAGTGTCTACTGAAACAGAAAAGAATGCTATTATTACTGAGATGGAAACATTTTATTACCCTAATGTTTGTTCCTGTTGTAAAAACAGAGTTCATGCTGACCTCTCCTTTTCCAAAAGAAACTAATAACAGAACTACCTTTCTAGAGAGTATAAAATTTTACTAAAAAAATAGAGTTTTTAAAACTATCAACAGTTCTGATTAATCAACTTGAGCAAACACAATATTATCCTTCTTTCTCTTGCGTCCCATTCATCTAAGAAACTTTGAAAAGAAAAATATTCTCCAGCATTTTTCATTGTCAACTTATAATGGTAACAGCAGGGAATTCAGATTCTATTGCAACTGTATGCTGTTGACTGACCAATCCAAGAATCAGTAGTAGTCCTTTCAGTTTCATGGTTTTTGTTGGGAATCACTTTCTTTTTCTAAACCATTAAAAATCCTATTTACATACATTTGGTTTTCTTTCATTATCTACATTGAAGAAATAACCACTTTGTAGGAAAGGAATGAATGCACAATCTCTATCCATGGGTTTTACTTTTAAGTGGCAAATTCATGGTAGTAATTTGCATTAAAGATAACAGAATATAAGGCTTCTCTTGGATTTTACATGTCTTTTTGACAGAAATGAAAATATCATAGATCTAACTAAAATGGATTGGATGGTTCAGTGCACAGAGTGTTCTTTTCATCAGTAAACAGCTTGAAAACTCCAGCATGTGAAAAATGAAACACTGATTTAGTCTAAAATTGAAACCTCTCAAACACCCTTCTGCTTGGAACCATTTAGCTTTGAGCTAAAGTCAAGGCATTAGCAAGTCTTGCCTCTGGAAATGTACTATGTCATCATTAACATAAAAGACCACATTTTGAACGGCATCAGAGAACAGAAGAAAACATCAATAATCCTCAAATAAAGGAAACCAAAGCCCAGTCTGCTTCAGCTGAGGACACCCAAATTCTGCTTAGCTACAGCTTGTGCCAGCAATTCACCAGGAGAATGCAGGCTGCATATAAATTACTTGTAATATGGATGCTTCACTCCTGAAGACTATCTTTCTGTCTTTCAGGAATTAAATCAGTCTAATACAATGTGCATTGTGTGACTGCACAAGTAGCACTATCAGAAGTTCAAGCAGTCATAATCTTTGAAAAGTCGGGGCCGGGGGGGTTGTCCATTTTTACTGTTTCATTAACAGTAAGAGTAAGAAAGTCTCTTCTCCTTCGGAGTGCAGTAGCAAGCCCTGGAGATACATAAGCATAAACAATCCTTATATTAGCATTTATAAAACTTATATACATTCATAACTTTACCCATATATATACATGTTCATAACTTCATCCATCAGTGACTGGTTTTACTAAGTCAAATTTTTTGTGATAACATCTGCTTTTAAAACATGATCATAAGGGACTGTTATTCTGGAGAAGTATATACAAAAGGCAAAGCAACAGAACCTGTCCCAATATAGTTATTTTTATATGATTGTCTTTTAGATGAAAGCATTTGCAAAGGCCCATGAAGATTTATTCTCACACTATTCTCAATTTCATAAACCCTGCTACTTCACAAAAGCATACAAGGAAGTGCAACATGCATAATCTAAACCAGCCCAAAATACTTCCAGCAAAGCAGAAATGTTCACATTGTTTTTTCACCTTGAAGCGGAGGGAGCATCACCCTTCACCACGTTCTACCCCTCCCAAAATTAGTAATTCTACAGTTGTTAAAAGGTAATACAAGGGTTAACATAATGCCAGTCTCTCCTTTGCTTTAGTCCAGAAAAAAACCATTTTATTTCCATCATCTGTGAAATCTCACCTCATCTAAGAAAAGCTATGGCAGCACCTTCCTAACCACACATATTATCTTGCAATCTATCTGCTGGCTAGTCTCTCTAGAAGACACTAAAGATTAGACCTTATCCACTTATGATAGTGAAGATTCTTAACCATAATGTGTTAAAAGTTATGATTTTAGAAAAAATATTTTTAAAATAACTTTGCCGCTATTCCCCATTGATTTTGGTTTTGCTCGGTACAATGCAATTATCTAAAAGATCAAAATGTGTCTGAACAAGGGGACCAAATGCACCCTCAGTGAGTTTGTAGACAACGGTGTCGATGTCCTTGAGGGTAGGTTGGCTCTACAGAGGGATCTGGACAGGGTCTGTGGATGGGCCAAGGCCAATGGTATGAGGTTCAACAAAGCCAAGTGACAGGTCCTGCGCTTCGGTCACAACAACCCTATACTACACAGTGGCTGGAAAGATGCCTGCAGAAAAGGAAAAAGGGTCTTAGTTGACAGCCACCTGAATATAAGCCGGCAGTGTGCCCAGGTGGCCAAGAAAGCCAACATCATCCTGGCTTGTATCACAAATAGTGTGGTGAGCAGGACTGGGGAAGTGAACATCCCCCTGTAATCAGCACTAGTGTGGCTGCACCTCAAATACTGTGTTCAGTTTTGGACCCCTCACTCCAACAAAGACATTGAGGTGCTGGAGCGTGTCCAAAGAAGGGCAACGAGGCCAGTGAAGGGTCTAGAGAACAAGTCCTGTTAGGATCATCTGAGGGAACGACAGTTGTTTAACCTGGAGAAAAGGAGGCTGGAGGGAGACCTTAGCCCTCTCTACAACTACCTGAAAGGACGTTGTGGAGAGGTGGGGATTGGTCTCTTTTCCAAAGTAACAGGCAATAGGACCAGAGGAAACAGCCTCAAGTTGCACCACGGGAGGTTTAGATTGGATATGAGGAAAATTTTCTTCACCAGAAGGGTTATCAAGCATTGGAACAGGCTTCCCAGGGAAGTGATTGAGTCACCATCCCTGGAGGTATTTAAAAGATACGTAGACATGGGGCTTGGGGTCACGATTTAGTGGTGGACTTGGCAGCTTTAGGTTTATGGTTGGACTCTATGGTCTTTTTCTTATGATCTCTAGGGTCTTTTCAAAACTAAATGATTCTATGTTTCTATGAAAATATAATGCAATGGGCAACGCAATATGGCCCATTTTAGTTTATGATAAGCTTTATGACACACCTTTCACTGTTTTCTGTAGTCCGAATGCCACGTCAGGACTGCTTCTTCAAAGACAAGATGTGGAATTTTTTTTTACAATTTTGCTTAATATAGGTGAGTAAAACTTTTCTTGTGCTGTTGGTAAAATGCAAAACCAGAAATTAAATTTTATCATATTAAAATAATGATCAAATATTGATAAAGCCCTGCTGAAAAAGAAAGTGAAAGAATGAATGACAAGCCTGGCCATGGAGCATCTGTATTCAGAGAGAAATCTAAGTGTCCTGTGCTTCCATTCTCTTTTCAACTGGGAGGTACCTCTGAATGCTCTAA
This sequence comes from Rynchops niger, assembly GCA_013400035.1. NCBI lineage: Eukaryota > Metazoa > Chordata > Aves > Charadriiformes > Laridae > Rynchops > Rynchops niger. Next base: position 110,911 of record VXBH01001551.1, on the reverse strand, counting down.
AAAACAGTGGAATGGTACACAGAAGGCACAGGCAAAATTCTCAGTGTTCAATTTCCCTTAGTAGCTACTTTTCTTAATATCATTAAATTGTTTTCTCCAAAATGGACAGAATATTAATCTTCCTCAGTGAAGATCTTCCAAAATAACGCCCAGAGGCCTCTCAGATATGAGGATCAAAAAAGAAGGACTTTAAAAAAATACTCTCTGCATTAATCTCTGCACAATTCTTACAATAATTTTCCCTTCTTTCAACAAGCGTCATTCCTACATAATACTCCCGCACTTCATTTTTTAGAGTGCAACCAAGTTTGTTTTATATGCAGAATCTCACAGATAGCAAAAAAACTGTTTTGAGAGTGACTAAAGATACTTTAAATTCAAATACACTAAAGCAGAGATAAACGTATGGTAATATATAAAATATATGCGTCTGATTACGGCAGTCTTTTGATTTACATCCATTACATACAGAATTAGAAAATTAATTAATTCCAACGAATAGTTCTTAGAACTCATATCTATGAACAGAAAGTTATTATGGAAATTTTTTCTGATTTCAGATTGTTAATCTATTTGTCAGAAGCAGCAGGTATTGACTACAATGCTATGGCACAAGATGCCATGATACACTTGGAACTCGGAAGAAATTAATTTTTTTTGTCTGACCCACTTGTGTATAGTACAGAGCCTAAGAGTGAAAAAGTTCTCCCTTTATGTTCTCTTAGAGGAACTGTCAGCCTTGATGGCATTCAGTGCTGACCCAGATTTTATTCTCGGTTGTACTAAATTGTTTTAAAAGTGCATCCTGCCTATCCCAGTAGGTAAGAATCATTGAGATTCGTCCATATTGCCTCTTGTTTTCTACACTGGACTTGTGGAAAAAGCTAGGAAAGAGACAGAATGAATTGTTAAAAGATTCCTACAGGATCTGAAGAAACCACAAAAGGTATTCAAAGCCTGGATGGACCCTGAAGCACAGGATCCAAATAAGTCTTTATTTAGATCTATTTTACTGTGATGACAGTGCATTAATTTAAGTGGGAATATATAATTTTCCATGGTTTAAAAAAATATGATAAAATAAACAATTTTGCCTGCCAGTCAAATACATGTGTTTGTTTTCCAAAATAAGTACGGCTAGAAAAACTAAGCCAAATCCTGGTTTGGTTTTGATATAAATTCCGAAGCATAGATCTAGTTGAAGGAAAGAGACCATATTCCATATTTCAGACATGTTTGGCCACTTCTCAATCATGCAATCTCACATTAGGATTAGTCCTGCTGTTAGTTTAGGGATTGATCTTGTTCCAATTCCCAGGCAGAATAAATAATACATATAGCCTTTAAACTGATTTCACAGTTGAGTATTTCACTAAGTGGAACAAATTTCTGAATCTTGCTGATGCCTGCTTACGGATTGAGACTTGCAGGGTTTGGCACTACTGTAGGGACTTTTTTCCTTCTAATATTCCTTTCCTGCAGATCGAGCCCAGCCAGTCCACCATGAATGATATAAGGTCCTATTGCAATTACCCAAACTAGCCAGACACAGAGGGTAGCCACCTGCTAATGAGTAGGTTGTTTCAAGTAGAGTGCTCAGGGACTGCAGAGTGACAGAGCAATGACGGCAATCCCTCAAGGGATTTTGTGAGGTTTATGGGTCACAATTTCTTTTGTAAAGACCCTTATGCTTGTACAGAAGACCAGTCTGTGGTCATTAATGCCATGCCCACCCAGACCACCTGGCAGAGTAGAATGGAGGCAGATTGAGGTGTGTTACTGCGTTTTCAATGGAAAATTTAGTGCACGATTGTATTGTTTAGGTAATGTGAACCCCACGTGTGTCATCTTCTATATGAAATTATTTTGTATGCAGCACTCTGCTCACCTGCAATTGTGCTACAGGGAGTGTTTTGTGGGGAAAGACCTGTGCCTGATCTTTTCTTAATGGGGTCAGCTACCAACCTGGTAAACAGGTTTCTGAGAAGTATCATCCTACTGAACTTTTATCCCAGCATGGGGGGGCAACACACCCCTCTCACCTTCTCTGGGGCAGCAACAGCAGCTGTACTGATACAAGCTTGGCCATCATTGTGTGGGAGGTACACCTCTCATGTATTGTTAAAGCTCCTTGCACAGAGGTCTCACATAAGCAAGAAGAAAGTCAACAAGAAGAAAGTGTTGTAGCAGATGAAAAATTACTATATCCTTCGAAATTCTCAATGCTGATGAAGATGAATGGCTGTTGTACACAGCATCTGAGATTGTGAATAGACCATTGAATGGTGGCAGAGGGTCATGCTGTTAGCATGGCAGGACTGCTAATGTGGGAAGAACTTCAGGGCAGGGAAAGTATTCACTAGTGAGCTCGACACAAAACTGACTCAGAAGATGATTAAGAGAAAAGTGCAGAACAGGAGAGTGCTCCTGAACCCAAGAGTTGTTGGCAGTGTTTACAGGTACTTCTCCCATTTCTTTTCCTCTGGAAAGCAATTCAGGTTTGGAAAGCTGAAGTAAGAGTTCAGTAAAGCAATCCATCCTGGAGGTAACCTCTGTCCTCTGGCAGGTTTTGAGCTTTTAGACCTCACAGAGGGCTTTTCTAACGTGGCCTTCCTTATTTGTGTTGGCTCTGTTGGTGGACCTCCTAAGCCTTAATCACTGTTGCCTGTTTTAGCCAGACACAGATTGCTCTCAGCATGCAAGGATATCTCTTAGCTGAGTCACGGACTTTTATGCCAGGCTGCAGACATTTTGATTCTATCATCTTGAGTAACCTGGTAATGATATGAGACTTGTCTTGCACGAGACTTATTCCATCTTTGCCATGCAAGCAAGCTATTCTAGCCAGTGTCAAATCTGAGTCCCTATGTCACCACTACACTGACTTCACTGCACTGCATTGATTTCACAGGCCTGATTTAGAAATCTGTTGAACTGAAACCTTAACTGACAAAAAAAAACTTTTAAACTGTTGTTTGGTGATCTGCATCTTATTCATGAAACATGGCTTCACCTCTCTGTCAAGGTAAGGAAGAACCCAGACATGGGTTTGCTGATTTCCAGGATGTTGCTTATCCACAGTGCACTGTACAACACTTTCAGGAGCAGCAATACAGATGGTAAGAGGTTGGGAAGTCCAAAGAAAACCACATTTACTATCTATGGTTGCTGTGGCTTGTGCACATATTCACACGAGACCAGAGAGTCAAATTAGGAGTCCTGTCACATTACTTTATGATAGTCATTAATGGCCACTTGTTGTAGCGTCAAATAGAGCTTATGTTGGACTGAAAGTAATAAAGTACTGTTAGCTGCCATTCTTCCTGTTTGTTGCACCTTGCTTTCTCTCAGAGTATAGGCTTACAGCCACAAGTAATCCAGATACTTCTGTTTCATTTCAACAACTGCAGAAATAATAATTGCAACTCCTCCAAAGAACAAATGATAAAGAATTTGATAAAAACAGTGTAAAATACAGATCTCCCTCTGTCTTCAAATGCAACAAAAGCCTGGAGTTACTTAGAGATACAAGACAACAGAAGTACAGGATGTTAGAGGTACCAAAGTGGGCTGACTTAAATATTCTCTTTCCCATCAGCATCCATCTTGTGCCCACAGGGTCTGCCATTGCTCCACAAGGAGGTGCTTGAGAAGCAGTGGGCTGTCCAATGAGGTCTTCAGTAGCAGATGTGGACTGAAGATGGTCTTCAAGACTGGATCCATGGCAGATGGAGAGACATGAGATGGAGTNTGACCCACTTGTGTATAGTACAGAGCCTAAGAGTGAAAAAGTTCTCCCTTTATGTTCTCTTAGAGGAACTGTCAGCCTTGATGGCATTCAGTGCTGACCCAGATTTTATTCTCGGTTGTACTAAATTGTTTTAAAAGTGCATCCTGCCTATCCCAGTAGGTAAGAATCATTGAGATTCGTCCATATTGCCTCTTGTTTTCTACACTGGACTTGTGGAAAAAGCTAGGAAAGAGACAGAATGAATTGTTAAAAGATTCCTACAGGATCTGAAGAAACCACAAAAGGTATTCAAAGCCTGGATGGACCCTGAAGCACAGGATCCAAATAAGTCTTTATTTAGATCTATTTTACTGTGATGACAGTGCATTAATTTAAGTGGGAATATATAATTTTCCATGGTTTAAAAAAATATGATAAAATAAACAATTTTGCCTGCCAGTCAAATACATGTGTTTGTTTTCCAAAATAAGTACGGCTAGAAAAACTAAGCCAAATCCTGGTTTGGTTTTGATATAAATTCCGAAGCATAGATCTAGTTGAAGGAAAGAGACCATATTCCATATTTCAGACATGTTTGGCCACTTCTCAATCATGCAATCTCACATTAGGATTAGTCCTGCTGTTAGTTTAGGGATTGATCTTGTTCCAATTCCCAGGCAGAATAAATAATACATATAGCCTTTAAACTGATTTCACAGTTGAGTATTTCACTAAGTGGAACAAATTTCTGAATCTTGCTGATGCCTGCTTACGGATTGAGACTTGCAGGGTTTGGCACTACTGTAGGGACTTTTTTCCTTCTAATATTCCTTTCCTGCAGATCGAGCCCAGCCAGTCCACCATGAATGATATAAGGTCCTATTGCAATTACCCAAACTAGCCAGACACAGAGGGTAGCCACCTGCTAATGAGTAGGTTGTTTCAAGTAGAGTGCTCAGGGACTGCAGAGTGACAGAGCAATGACGGCAATCCCTCAAGGGATTTTGTGAGGTTTATGGGTCACAATTTCTTTTGTAAAGACCCTTATGCTTGTACAGAAGACCAGTCTGTGGTCATTAATGCCATGCCCACCCAGACCACCTGGCAGAGTAGAATGGAGGCAGATTGAGGTGTGTTACTGCGTTTTCAATGGAAAATTTAGTGCACGATTGTATTGTTTAGGTAATGTGAACCCCACGTGTGTCATCTTCTATATGAAATTATTTTGTATGCAGCACTCTGCTCACCTGCAATTGTGCTACAGGGAGTGTTTTGTGGGGAAAGACCTGTGCCTGATCTTTTCTTAATGGGGTCAGCTACCAACCTGGTAAACAGGTTTCTGAGAAGTATCATCCTACTGAACTTTTATCCCAGCATGGGGGGGCAACACACCCCTCTCACCTTCTCTGGGGCAGCAACAGCAGCTGTACTGATACAAGCTTGGCCATCATTGTGTGGGAGGTACACCTCTCATGTATTGTTAAAGCTCCTTGCACAGAGGTCTCACATAAGCAAGAAGAAAGTCAACAAGAAGAAAGTGTTGTAGCAGATGAAAAATTACTATATCCTTCGAAATTCTCAATGCTGATGAAGATGAATGGCTGTTGTACACAGCATCTGAGATTGTGAATAGACCATTGAATGGTGGCAGAGGGTCATGCTGTTAGCATGGCAGGACTGCTAATGTGGGAAGAACTTCAGGGCAGGGAAAGTATTCACTAGTGAGCTCGACACAAAACTGACTCAGAAGATGATTAAGAGAAAAGTGCAGAACAGGAGAGTGCTCCTGAACCCAAGAGTTGTTGGCAGTGTTTACAGGTACTTCTCCCATTTCTTTTCCTCTGGAAAGCAATTCAGGTTTGGAAAGCTGAAGTAAGAGTTCAGTAAAGCAATCCATCCTGGAGGTAACCTCTGTCCTCTGGCAGGTTTTGAGCTTTTAGACCTCACAGAGGGCTTTTCTAACGTGGCCTTCCTTATTTGTGTTGGCTCTGTTGGTGGACCTCCTAAGCCTTAATCACTGTTGCCTGTTTTAGCCAGACACAGATTGCTCTCAGCATGCAAGGATATCTCTTAGCTGAGTCACGGACTTTTATGCCAGGCTGCAGACATTTTGATTCTATCATCTTGAGTAACCTGGTAATGATATGAGACTTGTCTTGCACGAGACTTATTCCATCTTTGCCATGCAAGCAAGCTATTCTAGCCAGTGTCAAATCTGAGTCCCTATGTCACCACTACACTGACTTCACTGCACTGCATTGATTTCACAGGCCTGATTTAGAAATCTGTTGAACTGAAACCTTAACTGACAAAAAAAAACTTTTAAACTGTTGTTTGGTGATCTGCATCTTATTCATGAAACATGGCTTCACCTCTCTGTCAAGGTAAGGAAGAACCCAGACATGGGTTTGCTGATTTCCAGGATGTTGCTTATCCACAGTGCACTGTACAACACTTTCAGGAGCAGCAATACAGATGGTAAGAGGTTGGGAAGTCCAAAGAAAACCACATTTACTATCTATGGTTGCTGTGGCTTGTGCACATATTCACACGAGACCAGAGAGTCAAATTAGGAGTCCTGTCACATTACTTTATGATAGTCATTAATGGCCACTTGTTGTAGCGTCAAATAGAGCTTATGTTGGACTGAAAGTAATAAAGTACTGTTAGCTGCCATTCTTCCTGTTTGTTGCACCTTGCTTTCTCTCAGAGTATAGGCTTACAGCCACAAGTAATCCAGATACTTCTGTTTCATTTCAACAACTGCAGAAATAATAATTGCAACTCCTCCAAAGAACAAATGATAAAGAATTTGATAAAAACAGTGTAAAATACAGATCTCCCTCTGTCTTCAAATGCAACAAAAGCCTGGAGTTACTTAGAGATACAAGACAACAGAAGTACAGGATGTTAGAGGTACCAAAGTGGGCTGACTTAAATATTCTCTTTCCCATCAGCATCCATCTTGTGCCCACAGGGTCTGCCATTGCTCCACAAGGAGGTGCTTGAGAAGCAGTGGGCTGTCCAATGAGGTCTTCAGTAGCAGAGGTGGACTGAAGATGGTCTTCAAGACTGGATCCATGGAAGATGGAGAGACATGAGATGGAGTGACATCATAAGCACCACTCAAATAGCTGCTGGGGTGTGTGGCTGTCTTAAACAAGATGACTGCTTACTTTGGGAGGTCATATGTTCATTTTGCTAAGCCTTCACTTCTTATCACCTTTATCAGTATCTATGGTCTCATTCATGTGTACTAAAACTTCTTTGGATCCAAATCCTGCACTGTAAGTAAAGGCAGGTGTAAGATTCACTCCAAAATTGCGCTAATGCCGTGAACTAAGCTAAACCATTATATAGGTATCCGAGGAGGTGCCATTCATGGAAGGTTCAAACAAAGAGCAGCGGGGACACACAATGGTAAAATTACAGTCAAACAGCAGCAGAACTTTTGATGCAGCACTAGGTACACTCAGGGTGGTTCTACTCCGAGAACCACAGCCTACAGCTTGCACTTTCCTTGCTAACTAGCATGGATGAACAGGTCTGGTATCTCCCTCAAGAAACAGAGCTATTGAAAACAGAAATCTTGTCTCTGAGAATTCAAAAGTCTTATGAATAAAATCCACCAGGGATGGAGGAGGACCAGTGACATGTCATCCTTAGAGGAAGGAATAAATTTCAGGATGCTTTAATCATGTCTCTGGGGAGTCAATAGAAATTGCCACATCTAGCAAAAATACAGGTCATTTGCAAATAATCATCTTGCAAAAATTCAGTCATTTGAAAAATGTAGCCTGCCTGCCTATTTACTTTTTGGGTAAGAGTTTATAGGGGTCTAGGAGATCTTTTATTTCTTCCTCAGATTTCATCTAGTTTCCATGTACCCTTCAATAAACTTAGGAAACAAAAGTCTTCACAGATTTTTCGTAGGTAGTTTTTCTTTTTTCCCACCTTTGTATGCTGTAAAGAGTATTAAACTCTCTCTTTATCTATACATTTGATGATAAAATAACACAAAAAAAACTCAAGATGGAATGTCTTCTAGAAAGCAATGGGCTATGAACTGTTGACTAAAGAAATAAATAGGGTACTTACTTCTTCCAGATTTGCTGGCAATTTTGTTGATAAATATGCCCATTACCAATCTAGTTCCTTGAATATCCCTGTACACTTGCAATGGAGAATTTCTTATATGTAAGAAAAAAAAATTATCTTTGTATTGCATTGTTATGCAAGATGAAGAAAGAGTGAGGAAAAATACTGGAAACAAAATGGAATCTGATACATTTTAAGTGGATCAACAGTGTTTGAGTCTTCCTTATCTCCTTGGAAGTGCTCAGAAAAATCATAGTAGATTCTACCCTGAACAAATTTACACTCTGCTCTTAGAATAATAAATAGTCAAGAGAATAAACATTTGAGTGGAGGGATAGGTCAAAGATTTTGCACAACTATGCTTTGGAAGCCTCTGTGGTAATAACCAGCTGTTCTTATTACTTTAAAGCTATTTCAGCTAGTTATTTTGTTCTACATTAATTTTTTGTAGGTGTCAGTAAATAAAACATTGTAGAGTCGGAGGCTGCAGGTCACAAGGTCTTCTTATGCATTTTAGCTGTTACACCTCAGTCGTGACATTGGCACCTCAGACCCATGATGGCGTATAAAAATACAACAGTGCCAGGAAGGAGTGAAGAGAATTAGCATTGTAACAAGCAGCACAGGCAGGTAGTACAGCAGTCTAAACCTGCTGAGAAACAGGAGCATTACTCCATAAACACTTTCATAATATAGCTGTAACATTGCTGTTAGCTGAGTCAGTTTCTTCAGAGATTGCTAGGAAATCTGTGCAAACCTGAGAATTAAAGTAGACTAAAAAAAGGGTGGGCACTCTCACGGTTACAAGGATAACACTGTATAGGTGTATACAAACCAGAGAAAGGTGTATACAAACCAGAGAAAAAGAAATATGCTTTGCTTTTTGCACAGGCCAATGAGGGTCTGTCCTTTTTACTCTATCTATATCTGTTTTATCAGCAGAAGAAATTTGCTAATAACTGGTATAACCACCAAAGAAGTACTAATGCCACATGATGTCAGACCAATTACCCCAATACTTTAGAGTTCGGTGCTGTTGATAGCAGCTTGAAAGCCACAATCAGACTTCTCAAGCAAAACACTTTAGCCATCACAAATCTATTTGTGGGTACAATATTTGCTGACTTTACCAGAACATTCTTATATTCATAACTATGCTACTTACAGAAATAGATATGCAGAGCAGAAAGACCGAATGTAGCTTCACTATACTTGTCACAAAATAAATCTTGCAAACACAGCAATGGTGGATACTCACTTTAGATCTGCTTCTAGCGCTGGTTATACACTCATACTGAGAGCAATGAGAGTGTATTCTCATATCATAGAGGCGAAGGATCATATCAACTTTACACGGGTAGTCGAAGTTTGCATCTGTAGGTACAGGTGGTTTCACAGGCCTCCCTTCAGCTGCATTTCAGTCCCCCCTGTCCTGTATATCACAGGGGAAAAAGGTTTAGCTGAAACTTCACTTACCTTCACGCGGAGCAGCTATCCTTCAGGTCCTTTCTGCATGATAGCTTCAGGCTGTTGTTGCTGTTAAAATGGAGGAACTTCACAACAGTAACAACAACCCCTCCTTTAACAATTTTCTAACCTTCTTCAAGTCATAGCCTTCACATTTATCAAGCTGACTCAAGCCCCATTTACTCAGCTGAGCGGGCCTTTGAGGTGCCCAACACTTAGGCAAATTTGGTTCCAGCTTGCAAAGAGTTAAAGGGATGTTATTGCACAAACCTACAATTCACNCATTTCAAAATTTAGATTCCCAACAATTACATCATATAAATTCAGATTCAGTTCAATCAATAGCCTGGAAGCTTGAGTTTATTGCCCTGTTCTGGAGTTCTGGCTGCACAAGATTTGCAGGATACTGCTTTCATTACTATCACTGCTGTTTATCACTGTAAAGATTTTTAAAAAATGAGGAAGGGAAAAGAATAGTATGCTGATCCTTTTGCCACGGAACAGTATCTAAGAGCCCAGCAAGTACCTAAGTGTCCCCATCATAGCAAAGTAACTTTGCCAGATGTTAAATGAAAGGAAAATTTTGTTTGCCAATTATTAGTTTTTCTAGAAACACCTAGCAAGGACTTTTATCTTCAATGAGCTACTGCTGCTATATCTAACCCCCAGCACTTTCCTAATCTTCTGCAGTATTTGTTGTCAGAAGACATTGCTTGGAAATGCATGTCTTTTCTAACCAGTTCTTATTTAGAGAAAGGCAGTAGCACAAGACTGAGAATTCAAAATTACTTCTTCCAGAGTGTGGAAAAACAAACTAGAGATTAACAAAATTATATTCTCATTATAATATGTCAGCACGTGGGTGTTCTATGAAGCTTACTGAAAACATGAGGCATATTTAAGTGCAATTCTGCTTAATAGAAGACAAAGGCTTATGTATACGCATTTGGAAAACATATCTAGCTACTGAAGATGATCAGTAACTATTACTTTTAGAGTTTTCTTGGCATATTTTTCACAGAATGCAAACAAACAAAAAAACCAAACAAAAAATAAAAATAGGCATGGAGGAAAAGCTTCAGGAAAAATGTTGTCACATCAGATCTGGAGCAGTTGATTTATCTAAACATTGCACAATGTTTTTAAGATGAGCTTAAAAGTAAAAGCAAGAGACTGAGCATGAATCTAAGCTTAATGTTTCTGTGATCACTTTAAATGAACGTGTAAATTCCTTTGTAGCTGATAAACAGATGCAAGAATCTCCATTCCACAAAGTCAGAAATATTTTCATCCTCTCCAGACAAGAAGCAAACTGAAAATTTGAAGTCTGGAACACAAGTATGAAAAAAAGGATCTGAAAGTTGTGAAGAGATCAGTGTTTCAACTGAAACCAAAAGATCCAGAAAGATTTGTATCAAATTAAAGCTGATGGTATATTTCTTCATAAAGGCGCACTTTTCATTGAAAATTGCAGTTCAGAAGCCTTTGTCCTTTCGTTATGGGGCAGGTACACCAGAATAGATTCCATCTTCTTTAAAGTAACCAGTGCCACAAGACTAGACAACACAGTCAGGGGAACTCCCATGCCTTTATCAATGAGAGAAGTGGCACAGTCTGTAGGAGAGCTGGGTCTCAGACACAGCTGCCACAAGGGAGCGAACAAAAGTGAAATCCCATCTATGCTGAGATCAGGAATAATTATTAAAAAGATTATATATACTTAAATGTGTATGTGTGTATATACACATATGTATATGCGTTTATACACATATGTATACATATATTTATAGGTGTATATACACACATGCTTGCATACACATATATCTATATGCACTAAGCTACTTCATATGAAACATTTTCTCCAATTTCTATCAATGGCAAATTGCTACTTATTGAGAACCCTATGACAAGAATTACTTACCAACATAAAGCACCTAACAATTTTCACTAGCTGAACATCCATTTAATGGTTTGTTCATGGTGATTGTACATATCAGGACAAATTCTACCTACAGCATACACAACTGCATAACCCCCCTTAGAAAGGTTTGAATGGAGGAAGGACTTAAAAACTTTCAAAGGTAACTCATCTCTGATTTGAAGTCTGTAAAAACACAATGCACCTATGTTTGCAAAATATTGTACGTATATTAAAAGATGTCACCCCATCTTTCTCTCAAGTAATTTTGCAACCTGTTTTCTAGTCTTTACGTTCGTGAGCCATTGATGCACTTGCAAACCAAAGCAGAACTGGGAAGAGTGGAAGTTATCCTTGACAAATCTTTGAAACACCCTGCAACAGACAGCCCCAAATTGTAAGGATGTTTAACATGCACCCCTACAAAGTGCGGATGGGTTCAGGGGTTTTAAACACACATCTAAGGAATGTTTGGCCAACTGGGGAGAAGATCACCACAATGCGAAGGTGATGGTGATGAAAGAAAGCAGCTTGGAACCCTGCCTGATATCTGTGATCTGTGCATGTAGCCAGACAGCTTCTGACAGAAAGACAACAGGGGCAGGCCGAAGTCAGGCAGAGACCATCTGTGGTGTCGTAGATCCGCTTTGTTTATTCATACCATCACCTCCAGGGGCCTCAGGAAATCATCAGACAAAAAAGAAACACTGGAGCTGTGATAACCTAGCTAGTTGAATTTGGTGGTTGTGTTCTTGCTCTCTAGATAAGCCTTGAAGAGGTCAGACTCTGTCTGACCCATGTGAAGGAAAAATAGCCAGGGATTTCATGAGCTACGTAAATCTTCACTGAAGAACTGTCTGCCTTTTGCCAGTTTATATAATCTTCCTGCAATGCAAATTAGCTGGAAATATGCCTTGCTAGCTCACAGGATGCAATACGTGCTAATGGAAATCCTCCTGACCCTTTAATGAAATTGTAAAATAAGTCTTGATTGTTATAGAGGGTTTCTGTAGAAGGATTTCTGTACAGACTGTAGGAACTATTTGAAGACCCAGTTGGTCTGCAAACTGGGAAGTTGCACAGTGATACCACAGGAAACTCTTAATCCTATTGGGAACCTCCTCAGCTGGTTCTAGATAATAGGACAAATAAACAGAAACTAGAGAAGCAGAACTTGTAAAGGATGGGTTAACAGCTACCTACTGAGACTCTGATAAAGTTGATAATGAGATCATAAGTGGAATGTCTCAGTGGGTTTGAAGTGAAACCTTCAGTCTCATTTTATGATCTTGGAAAAATTCAGATGAAGATTTTCAAGAATTACAAACACTTCAGAATTTCAAGAACTGGCCCTTGTGCAATATAAGAAAGCTGAAAAGTGGTGTTTGGTCTTAGATTGCGCACATGTGATATCTTGTGCCCTGCTTAATTAAGCTTCCAGCAAACTCTCCAGAACATCACTGTATCTGGAATTTAAAAGCTACATGATCTGTTTGTTATAGAAGTACACACAGGATAACTATTTCAGGCAGATACTAGAGAGCACAGCGGCTGGTGTTCTCTTCAGATGTAGTTTCTGCACTATTATTTAATAAGTTGGTGAAATTTCAGATTTTTTCCATTATTACTTGAATTTATATTTTCATTGTCCATACCCACAAACAGAGAACAAAACAAAAAAAATCTTTATTCATTTTTAGGCTTCATTATCAACTTCAGTCTCTTATTGCTTATGACAGAAGGCATTATGAAGTAATAATCCCGTGGAAACTAAATAGAAAACATATGTATTCATAATGTTATTCTTACCCTGGGACAATGTCCTGAAGTGAAGTGACAGAAGAAGAGGAGGACCCTACAGTATGAGGAGAAAAAATGTTCTTTCTTCCCCACTTGTGTTTTACTGACTAGTCAAACTCGCTTAGCCAGTGTTATAACCCATTTTGTTTCCAGGCCTTAATTTCAAATGCACAGACAGCTTGCAGGTGAAAACAGAAGGTTTAAGCAAGATTAATAATTAATAAAGGGTCCAGGTTGTCTGAGGTGAGTCTTTGGTCAGTCACAGATCTTTGCCTTCCGTCTCACCAGCCACCTCATTCGAGCTGGAGCAGCAGGGTGACCCTGAAGGATACACATACCATTGGATATATCACTGCAACACACAAACACACCAGTCATCAAAAGGAAGCAAAAGAAACCATGCAACAGCTATCTCAAGGGATAGGTCACGCTGAACCAGTGGACACAATTTGTTTTTATACAGGTCAGACAAGAAATCAATCGGTCAGCTACAGAGTTCTCCTACCTAATTCCCCTATCTCCCTCCCAGGGAAACGGCTCACAATTTTCTTAAAACATATCTTGTAAGTTTGAGCTGGCCTCAAGTCTCTCAAGTGCTGCCCCGTCTCAAGCAGCTTTCTCCATTCTTCTTTGCTACTGCTGAGCATTGGCAGTTTTGCAGCATAAAAGGTCTAACCTGTTAGGGGAGTCCATGCAAAAATGTCCCAGCAGTGCAGGAAGCACCTGGGGAAGGTGGTCTGTCATGCTGAACAGAACAAGCTGGATGGGGTCTCCAGCATGTTCTTCAGCAAGACGACTATTAAACTGTGGTCTGGCTTTATAAAATGAGGTGGCCTTCAGTCAAAGGATAACATGGATATGAATCATTAAACTGTGCTACTCAGCCAGAATTTATCCATATAAGTTCTAATGACCAAGAACCACTTTTTTTTTTTCTTCAGTAGCTGCCATCTCCTCCTCTCCATACATGAGAGGCTGGGGGGGAGCATCCGTTGCCGGCCACTGGCCAATTTGGCCGAAACCACAACGCCATCAAATTGCACTGCTAGCGTAAGATCTCTAGGCCTGATGTGCACAAGTGTCAAACACCAGCTTCTCCCATTGACAAGGAAATGGGAGAGAGTGAAATGGAAAGGCAGGTGTTAACACTATGGGTCAGGAGAAGTGTCTTAAGATAAAGTCCAAAAGTGGAGGCTCCACAGATATTGCCTGTATTTGAAAATAATCTGTAATGAATTCCTTTAGCGTTTATCGTTTTTTTTTTTTTTTTTGCACATATTTGACACATTCCTGAGGAAAAAGTAGAAGGGAAGAGAATTTCATGCTCAAAGGCCTAGGGCATGGGGACATGCAGTAAGTACTTGGTATGCAGCAGCACTCATCCTGGCACAGACAGAATGAGACAAAGAGGTACAATGAGCAACATATTTATGCAGCCAACGGGAAACACAGGAACCTGCCGTTGACAGAGAAGACATATATGGCCAAGTTCCAGGCATAGTAGACCTCCCAGAGATAAACCTGTACCATTTGGGACCCAAACCAAGGAAGAATACGTGAGGTGGCACAAGCTTATTTTCAAGAAGCATGTATCTTCTCCCTCCTTCTGATACAGAAAAGCAAAATGGAACGTGTAATCTCTGGTGAGACAAAAATTTAGTGGAGATGACCTCATATAATTTTTGTTCACAGAAGAAAGAATAGAATAATGAGGTGTTTCTCTAGTAGGTCCAGAAAGGGTACCGTAAGATTTTAAACATAAGAAATGTGCAAGTTACATCAAAAGAGTAATCATACCTCAGGACTTAATACTAAATTGCAACTAACAGTTTACGAAGGGCATCTGTCTGACAGAGGACTGAATTAAGAATTGATGCAAGGTATATCATGTGCATTTAGATTTTGATTTATGCTTATAAAGCTAGTACTGGAAAAAATAATTTAGAATCATCAATCTTGCTAAAAATCACTATGAAAGTCAAAGTCATTAAAGTACACTTTGCAGATTAAGAAAAGATTTTTTGGCATTTTGGACTATCAGATCACTGAAAAAAAAAAAATTATTTGCTGATACAGTGTCAGTAGCCTGCGTATGTTAACCTTCTTGTTGACAAAGTGTAGAAAATGGAGAAGGTGTTCCAGCCCACAGCATAGCTGGGAATATTTGGAAAAGCACAGGAACAACTTTCCAACTTAATGTTGGAATTACCTTCCAACATAAGCAAAAAATAAAAATAAATCAACTGGTGTGATCCAGAAATGCACTCCAAATCTCAGTTAAACAGCAATAACAATAACTCTCTTCCCATCTAGTCCCTCATATGGCACAGCTTGCGAGTTCTCCATAGCAAGTCCGCTCAATACTCTTGATGTACAATTCAACAGGAAAATACCATGAAAATTAGAGTGCCTTCATAAGGTCTTTTGGTATAATGCCTTGAATACGAGCCAGGTCAGAGACAGCTGTATGCCATACTAACACAAATCCAAGTAGTTGCTGAGGGCTCAACAGCATGACTTGGAGGATACAGGGAGAGCAATTACCCAGAAGAGCCAGCAATCAGTGTAGAGACTGATAGTCCAATACACAAGACTGGCAAAGAATTCTTGAACCTTCACAAGATCTGAGAGTTAGGGAGAGGACAATATCATCCTATGTAAGGAAAGTTTGCAAAACTGAATGCTATGTTAAAAATAATAAAACAGTATGCACTAGTTGAAAAATGTTAATATATTTTGAAGACCACAACAAGCACATAAGCTAAGACAATCTGATTTCTGTATAAGACTATTAAACTCCTCAGGGCTTAATCCATACAGATGTTAATGACCAGAAGTCTCAAATCACACACATCCGCAACTGAGCCTTGTAGTTGTCAGTCTAGCGATCAAAGACACAAACCAGGGGTGCTTACCTGTCTCAACTGGAAAAATCTACTAGATGTATTCATGCCTTGGCATTTTTAATTTTCATGATAAATTCCAGTATAACAACTTGCAAAATGTCCCCTATGATGAAAAATGAGCCAGTAGCACTCCAGCCACATGCATGATGCAACCAAGAAACATCACGTGCAATAGCAGACAGATAAGGCCAGGACTGTGTGTGCCCTAGGTGTGTGTAGGAGGATGTGTGTGTGTGTGTGTGTGTGTGTGTGTTACACTGTTGTGGATGCAAAGCAAAACTGCACAGCAGCATGAGCAAAACAGCCTCAGGCAACAGAGAAAAGCCTGCTACACCTTGAAAGGTGATTGCAGTACTTCATCATCCCTACTAACTCCTCAACTGACTACAAGAAGCTTAACCCTCCCTAATGAAAGGCAACACTAGCCACAGTTCCAACAATCTTGGTTTATGTTTTAGAAAAGGAAGAGATCAAATAAAATCAAAACAAGAACATTGTTAAAAGCTCTAGCCTCTGGGAAAGAGTTGGAAAGAAGCTTTTGGAGCCATCCACCAAACAGAGAAAGAAGGGGCAAGATACACAGCAAGGTGTAGTCACCAAGTAACCCAGCAGACTTGCTGTAGATCTGGGAGATGATACAAGTGCACAATGTGGAAATTTTACAACAAGCAGAACCTTTAGGACTGCTATCTTTAACTATTTTTGATTACAAAATTGTTGTACTGTAATTAAATATTATCAAACTGTTACTTCATCCTTTTAATATAGATAGGAGATGATTCTCAGGTATTGCCCTCATTCTGTGTGCCCTGCGCTTTCTGGGAAACTTATTTTTATGTGGCAATTGCAGTAATTGCCCAGAATTAAACCAACTCAATTCTGCAAGTGAAAGTCAATAAAAAGAGGTAGCTTTACAGGCTGTCTACTGCATTGCAACCTATTTTAGGCGTACATGAGTATTAGTTATGACTCCTCTGGATGGATTATTTTCTCTGGGTGGACAGCTTTCAAGAACTGCATTATAATATAACTTGCATTAGAATATAACTACTTCTTTGTAGGTGATGGTTTTCCAGGCAAACACAAAAAAGAACGGGAGAAAATGAATGTTGAAGTTCAGTACTAGTCGTAGCCAACATGAAAGTCATTTCTGAAATGAGTGTAACACACAAATCAGTTCTGCTTTGCTTATAAGCAGGGCAGTTCAGTTCAAACCTTGCTTATCTGCACTTCTTTAACCACTATGATGGCTTCATTTGTTCTTTCCGCCCCCTAGCAAAGATTCAAACTGAAACTGCAGAAGACCGTCACTAAGGATTTATCAGCGTTACAGGACATGCTGCACCGTACTCAAACACTACCACGCACAAATATGAGCCACCAAAATCATATAGTGATTTAGGGGACAAAGGACTTGTTCAAACACATTTAATTTTTCACTCACTGTGTTTGCATATTCAGTAATTGAAAAAAAAATCATTACTCTGCAAATTTTGCCCTATTTTCATTGCAAATATGTTCTAGACTTGCAGTTTGCATTTCATTAGGTACTTTGCTACAGGCTAAACACTCATGATATAGGAAAACTCCATACATACCTAGTATGCACATTATTGATGAGAATATTCAGCTATCCAAACAATGTAAACTGTAATCAAAGAGGACAGAACTTGACTAAATTTGAATGGGAGGTGAATGGGCTTTCCCACACAGCTCATGCTGTTATGCTTTTCTCCTGCACAGATGGGTCATCAGCAATGCTTTGTAAAACACTTTTGAGATCCTACTTATTTCACTTTGGTTAATTAGGGATGAATTTGGCCCTTGATGTTTAATAACTCTGAATTTGAGATAAACAATTTGTCAGAAACCACCAAATTAATTCACTTTTGAACCTCAGGAGTCACTTTATCAGAACAATTTTCTGTGAGGAAAGGATTTCAATTGAGACTGTCTAGCTTTCATGGATCAAATAGCGTGCAAGAAATGTATTGTGCCACCTAGACCACCAATTCTGTAAATTGATTTCTAAGTACTGACCACTGGATGTTCTTTTTTAATGTGTATCTGGGCAGATGTCCAGAGACAGCAAAAAAATAAGCAATTTTTTTCCTCGATAGTTTATCCTTAGATTGGTGGTATCTTTCAATATCAGATCTTCAAGTCTTTTGAAGGGGGAAGGGAAAAGGAGAGGGGATGGGTACAGTGTACACTTGGAAGCTCAATAATATTTTAATAGAAGAAAAGTACTGTTCTGGAAAAGCTGTTTGTAGTATATCTTTTTAGTATGTGACAAAAGAATTATGAAATACGTACACTTCCAGTTCCAAGAAGATGGTTCTTTAGGAAGAACCTAAAGCTCACATCAGCCTGCACTAGCATCCATGGACTTCATCGAGATTTTCGTCAGTGAATTTTTTGTGAATGAGGACCCAACTCTTATATTTGCAGAACAAAGATGATGGCTTTCAGAACACCCCGATGTATGGGTAGCCTGCCTGAGATGATCTAAAGAAGTCCGATTTTTAAATAACCATCAAATAGTTGCATCATCAAAATCAAGGTCAAATAAACTGTCTTCAGGTGGTCATTCAATAACAGAGGCTTCTGAAAGAGCTATTTTGAAGAGTCTTTGCACTGGTAATGGTTTTTAGAGAAGATATATCTCCTTTCTTACCCTTAAGCAGGAAGGAAATTTATCTGAAGGACTGTTAGGTATTTCTTCACAAGGAGGGGAAAACCCATATGCACACACAAATCTTGGGAGCAACAGTCATTCAGGATGTAACATAAGTGTCCAGAAAAACTTGGAAAGAAAGAATCTCACCAGTTTGCACTTCCCAAAACAAGATTTTTTTCTGTATTGCATGCTTCTAGGAGAAGGGAAGAAAGACAAACTGTCATTTCAGTCATTTAACAGTAGAGAACTGACTTTTTGTTCCTTTTTCAGCACTTCTTCCTGTAGATTATTCTTCTTGATAATTAAACCACTTAAGATGACGAATCTAGTAGCAAGAAAGTACACTGAAGAAAGCAAGAATATAACTTTGTCTGTCTGATTCACCCTGAAAGGTTTCCATCAAGACCCATTCTTGAATTGTCAACTCTTTGGCCCCATTGCTTAATGAGAAATCCTGTAGGTTATCCTCTAACAGGACATGATATAGCCTGAGGGGGAAAAAAACCCAACACAAAAACCCAATAAACCACTACGCCATCAAGAAATAGACAATATGAGTAACTGTGTGTTCGAAGTGTGGATTATTTATATATTTGCAGATGAGCTGTATGGAAAGAAAAAAATGCATAGTCTATTAATAATTTCTTCACTGTATGAATGGGGAAAGAAAAAGTATTTGTATTGTCATTAAAATTCAGCATGCATCAAAGTTGAAAAATAGAGCATCTTTCTTCACGGCTGGAAGTGAAGAAAAACTGATGATTTTAGAATCCTGCTGTGTGCAGCTAGGTAACTTATTTTCGTAACAGACAGAAACATACATGAAGACAGCTAACAGGACTGTAGTGAGATCACTTTGAAACAGGATCACCCCAAGCAAGACAGTCAACATTTAAATTCCCTTTAATTTCCCACTGCAAAGAAGACATTTCCAGTGTTTCACAACACGTATTATAAGCCTCACTTCTATTCGACTGATGGGATTTTTGTCTGCAGCTCTACTTTGAAACTGTTGCTGTTGCTGAAAAATATTATTAAGAACACTTGGAACAGAAAGAACAAGTCTTCTTGAAGCACTCAAGGCAATAGTCTAACTTACTCAAATCCTGTTCCTGTGACCATAGATTGTAAAAAACACCATTATGCAAGTTTTGTCATCATGGTATATATTAAATATCTAAAGACAGGTTTTAGTTAAAGCTGAGTACATACATGTATCTGCATTTGTCATCAGAACATTTTTACCTGAAAGACCAATTTCTTAGATAATAACATGTGAAGATCTGGATAGTTGCTGGTAGCTAATATGTGATATCCATACTGCTTAAATTCAGCTGCATCGTTCTGCACTGCAAAAAAATAATTCTTCTTGTATGACTACCTCATTGTAAATCTCTGTTATGTTGTTTTTTCCCACCAGTGCAAATCTGTAGACCGAAATCATACTTTCAGTAGTGTAAACAATACCAGCGACAGAGTATGCTTTTAGGGAAACACAGAATTAACCCATGGAAGTCAATGTTTGATTCCATACTTCCAGTACACTAAACCATAGCAGGTTTACTCCAGTGTTCAATTCTCTTTTTTCTTTTAGCAGTGGAGTTACATTAGCAAGGATCTGATGGAGATGAGAAGAGAATCAAGGGAATCAATAAAACAACAGAGCACACAATGCATAAAGACATCTTTACAGGCATTTTAAATTAATGAAAGCAGATATCAGCTTGGATATAGAGAAAATCATTATTCTTAGCTAATAACATTCTCCTTCCGCAAACTTCAGCACATTTAGTTGCTGTCTCTGAACTTGGATTCTAATTTAACCTTCTGGCCAGCACCTCATCTCAGTTTATCAGAGGCATCGGTCTTTGTAATTGTGTTTTGTGAAGAAGCTGTTCTCTCCTGCAATGACAGGGTCCTCCAGCCTGCACCTCCACAACAGCATTGAATTTTTTCCCATTACCAGCAGTTGAGAAAAATTCATTTTTTCCCCCTCTTAGAGACGTCATTTTCAGATAAGTTGTGTTTGATTAGAGCAAAAAGACAGGACTGCACTGATAAACATACAGATAATTGAAAAGGAAGCATTTTAATTTCTCCCTTAATGCATAGAATCCGCAGTTAAGACTGCTGTGACTTCTTTATCTTCTGCACAAAGCTGGTGTGGGATATCCACCAGGCTTCACTACTGTGAGATATTTTGTATAAGAAATCTCAAGTGCACTTTCTGCACATCCCCCTTCCCCTCATGTTCCCTTCACCATTCACTGAAATAAGACATATTTCCTGAAGATGGCAAATAGTTCTCCCTGATAAATAAAGTTATTGTTTTGGTTTATACATTATTTCTGGTGTTAAGATCTTTATAAATCTTTCTTTAACTAAGGGACAGACAGTCACTCTCGCTCAAATAATAAATTTGTTTGCATTAATAATTTAGGACTGACTTTCAGTTGACCCCATACTATATTCCTCAACAGAGATCTATGAAGGGATATTTGTAATACCTGTGGACATCTTGCATTACACCAGTGGGAGTTTTCGTCATCAGTAGATGAATAGCAGAAACACGGACAGAATAAAACGTGGCAGATATATGCAAAAGACAGATTGAACCTGATTTATTTAGCAGCCTGTTATTTACTATAGCCCTCCTTGGTCTCTCTCTTGGGTGTGTGAAATGGCATTATTTCCTGTAACAGTAAAATAAAGCTGGAAAAAAGGAGCACACATAATAAAATACCACTTGAATAAAAGAAGCTTAAATCACAAATGTTATTTCCTGATTCCTAAATACAGTATATTTTCATAGAAACCTTCAACAATTTCTATTGTTGTCAATCCCCATGTGAAAGAAAGTAACAAGATTCATATTCTTATTTGTTGTTACTATTTTAGAGCACCCACATGAGTGCTTGGCACTTTACAGTACAGAAGGAAAAGGGGAGCTCTCGGCCTTGATGAGTATACAGACTCCACAGCAAACAGTTGCTGACATAACAGACCCAAACAGGAAAAGCAAAGCAGGTACCTCAGTCGCAGGTATGATTACATGAGCACTCAAACAAGCAGGACTAGCCTTAGAATTTTATCTTAAACATACAAAATGTTTTTTCCACTCCCACTCCTCCTCAAAATATTTATTATGGACTTTTGCTCTCACACACCAGATTTTCAACTAGTTGGCAGTGTAGAAATCAGTCTGCTGAGATACCAATCTACTCTGTATTTACAGTTGCAGAAAGTATTAATCAGGATGAAGAACAGGAGGAAAGAGCACAATTCTTACTTCTGTTGCTTAGATAGAGATTTTTTTTTTCCCCTTAGCGTGCGGTAAAATCAGAGGGGATTCTGTGAAGCTGGTGGAGTTGGTGGAGATAACCTCTGCTTAGAAAACCAGAGGTAGAGAAAAGAGAGAGCGAGAAGGTACAGCCAATAGTTTAATTAAACTGCTTGCCAGTTATTTAAAAAGATTTTTTAGACACCAAAGATTAAAAATTTGGGTCCCCAAAAAATGGATGAGGGCAAAATTTTAGCAGTGGAAGCTCCAGCAATGAATGGGATCTTACATATCTTAGAGTTTTGGGTTCTTCCTCTTATGTGACCGGAGGTCACCATGCACGCCCAGGGAAGAAAATACTCTCTTGTACGAACAATTCCTGGTTTGTGATAGGGTGGAAATGCCCATGGCTTCCCAGAACAGTTCTTCCCGGTCAGCTCCTTCTTCAAGTATCCGACATTTTATTTTCAGAAGGGGACTAATAAGGGTTTCCAAAGCCACCCTCCACCAGAAAGGTAGGTACAGAATTTGCAATGATGTCACACATTACTACTATGATTGTGCAGTGTGTGTGACACTGTTGCTCCTGGACACCTTTCCTATAACCTTTTTCATCTATTATTCCCTTTGTCAAGTGTTGAAGTACTGCATGGTTTAGGCCACAGATGATTTTTAGAAAGTTAACTAGCTGAGATGATGCTTAGCCTGATTGATCTTTATTTAAGCTCATTGCAAAGTACTGACCAGCAGTGGATCATTTGCTCAACAGTTGAAACACCCAATTATTAGGACTAAGCTTAGTATGTTTTCTTGACCTAGACAAGGTATAAAAGACCCTGCCACATCAACATTCTCACAGGATCATTGATAAACCAAAAAATGGAAAGTAATTGAAATAGGAAAGTAGGAAATAGGAAATAGGAAAAAAAAAAAACAAACTCATTGGGATATTTTATTTTCTCAATAATGAACATGAAATTAATGGTCCTTTGCTTATTTTGAAAATTGTCATCTGGAGTTCAGTTGTAACTCCCCAGCATGCTTTAAAATAGAAGTTACCTGATATTAATAGAATCATGAGAGGATAAATGAATAAAATCAGCCCTTAGGCTATAGTTTAAAATTGGAGAGAAACACTGTGGAGATACAAGCCAAATTCAATTAAATTTT
>VXBH01001551.1:50154-87856 GCA_013400035.1 Rynchops niger | reverse complement strand
CAAATTCAATTAAATTTTCCAGACTGAAAAGGACTACGTAAATTACAGCCACTTTTAGCAATACAGAGTCACCATTATTATTGGATTAAAATGAAAACCAAAACAAAGGTGCAATGAAACAATGTAGTGATCCAAACATAATTCAGTGCTTTCCTCCAAGTTAAATTTTCTTAAATTCACTAAGGCCTCACACTCATGCATGGTTAAACAGATACACTGGTATGGAAGAGAATTGTCTGGTTTGATTATTTTTTCCCTACTTTTCTTGCTTAGTTATTTCTTTTGGAAAAAAATTCTACCTCCAGCCAAATTTAGAAGGCAACCTACATCACATCCTCACTCTCACAGGAGAAAATTACCGAGTAAGTCCTGCAAGCTCCATCCACTTGGGAATCAGGGGACAACTCTGATGGATGTCTTGTGAGATGGACAAGTGTAATCTCTGTGGCTTTGGGAGGAGAGCAAGGTCTCTGCCTGATAGAGAGCACACATAACCTCAGGTTGACCTTGTGTATTAGTATGAATCATTGACTGTCAGGCACAGGCAGAGAATCAGGAACGGGAGCCAAAAATCTCGTGAGTTACCGGCAAGAAGCAACAAGTGGAGAAGGCAATAGTATTTTGCTTCTCTGCTGCAAACCATACAATTTTCAGGTAAAATGCTCTTTTGAAGAAGCATACTTTTAAAGGAAAAGTGCATGCAGAACATAATGGATACATTTTCCTGTATATTATTAATAGATTTGGCTAAGTGACTCTGCTGAGGTACATATCCTCTCACTGTTACTGATGTTTAAGTCCTAGCACTTCCAGTATATTTTTCAATAAAGCTTTTGTAAACTAATTGTGATAATAAATTACATATTTTCTCTATGTTCAGGGAAGACGGTACCCTAAGGAGCACACTGAGTATAGACGCATTTCTCAGTTGATAAAAACAGATCCTGGAAGTTACGTTCCAAAAAATACTTTCATCTAATCTTAAGGGAATTAAAAATGGAATCTTTCATTCATAATCTTCTGCTTCAGTGATGCAGCAGAAATGCTGTATTAACTCCATTGTTAGGAGATCCAGGAAAAGTTGCTTAAAACAAGCAGATACCCAAAAGTCACTAATATAGTATTTCTCTATTCCTCATTAAAAATTAAAAGAAAAATAAAAAAATAGTCATGAGTGATATGGACCAGAGCAATACCAATATTTTTTTTTCATTACATACTACATTCATTATCTTCAAAGATGATGATTCTTTTGCAGTGTGTAAAAAAAGAGTGTCAAACAGAGAATGTAAGATCTTATAGTTCCAGTAGAAAAAAAAAAAAAGAAGAAAAATTAGATTGGGAGAAACAATAAGAAGTTATGAATAGCAAACACCTTGCAAACAATTCCATTTACTTTTTCTCTCTTCTTAGCCTCCTTCTCAGGCCATTTTTTTGCCTCTGGTTCACCTCGTGGTATCTTCTCCCTGCATCTGAAAGAGGGACATCCCTGCCCTCCCAGTCATGCTCAACAGACCCTGAACAAAGCAGTTCTTGGGCAAACCCCATCTAAGCCATTTTAGCCAGCATTGTTTGCTAGCTGACTTCCTATTGCAAATGGACAAGTATTGCAGCTAAATTGGGTTCATATCTGCAATACTATTCACCAATTCCCAAAGTAAAAACAGATACTTTCTCAAAGAAAGCAAATAGAGAAAAGTTTCCCTTCTGATAGTGTTAGATGATTCTATGAACACAGAAACTATTGCATTATTAGGTAAACAAAGGCTTTCTTTGGCAAATGGGGGTGAGGGGGAGGAAGACAAGAAAGAAATCAACAAATCAAAAATTTAGAATTCTTTGAAGATTTATTTTGTATAAAAATTAATTTTAGGAAAGACTCAAAGGAATGTATACTAAGACAAGATTAATAACAGCAAAAATCTTTTTCTGAAATGCACACTGTCAAGTTGCAAGCCAAACTTGTTTTTACTGACGTGTCTCTCCAAGTCTGAGGTTATTATTTAAATTGTAGGTGGTACAATGAAGACTCTGTTAGACTTTTAACCAAGGAAGTGATTGTAAATGCTGTTCTAATTTATACACAGATACTGATGCTAATTAAGTAATAGCAGAAGTTGTCTTCAAGTTTATGGAGCTATAATCGGCTCCCTTGTGTTCAATAAGTGCCACAGCTACAGTGTGTGGTGTTAATTTCACACTAGAGTGGGAATGGTGATTGTTGCCAAATGTAATCATAAGTCTCAGGCAATTGGGATTATTACGGTCAGGTACGGTGCATGGAGAAATGACTTAGTCCATAATCACTTTTTAAAGTCACTACCAGACACGTAAAAATTATGACTTTTCCACCTCTGCTACAGTATACTGTATCTCCTGTTCTTAACTTGCAAGTGATCCAGAGGTAACATTAGGTACTTAAACTTGCTATTCCAAAAGCAATTTAATGTCACTTATTTTTTCTTGTGTTTGTCAGGTAGAGGAAATCTCATTAGGATATATTGTTGCTGGTAACAAACACAGTGGAAGTTCCCATTCATGTCAGAGGCTCACACCAAGTCAGTTTTGTCTGGATTTCCCCAAAACAGAACACTCCTAAAGGAGAAGGATGCTTGTGCTCTCCTCCCTCTCTCTGCTCTTTGCTGATGCCAGGCAGACTGCTCTCACGGTAAGGCTTAATGCTGATATTATGTTAATAAAAGTGTTACAGAGAAATCAGTCAATACAGAAAATTTTATCCTATCTTGGAAAGCTACTTTTGCTATTTGAATTAAAATGAAGCACTAAAATAGAGGATTCCCCCTAATTATCTTGGAGTAACCATTCCAGCAAAATCCATCAGCGTAAGCAGGAAGGTTATTTTATCCACAACAGCTTCATTCCCGTTTTCCTCTTTCTTTCTCCCTAACCACAAAGAAAAGAAATAAGAGAAGTAGCTGTGTTGTGCCAATACTGATGACCCCCTTGTGTTTCAAGAACTTCTGTCCTCTAATTCTAAAAAGCACCCCAAAATCCAGAAGATTGATTTGGGATGCCATTTATAGCAGCTGGTTCTTCCATGGGATTAACACATGGAAGTCCCCAAAAGAGTGTAAAGCACTGACAGAGGACTGTGTCCTACTCCCAGGCAGGCCAGCAGAGGTTTTCTTGCTCTTGCATGCCTGAACCTAAACAGTTTCTGGGAACCATGCCCTGGAAATGGTAGGTGGGCTGTGGTGAACATTGACACAGACCAGCTTTGGTGGGAGAACCCCTTGCAGAGGAGCCCTGCTTGGATTACAGAATCAACTGAAGTAACCGTCATTGGGTTGCTGGTATGAACAAAGCGCATCAGACTAAGTGTGCAAAGCCCGCTGAAGGCAATTAGCTGCTGCCCACCTAACCTTGCAACTCCCTGTCTCTGTCTGCCTCAGAGAGCAGTACCCTAATTCCTTCTACTGCTCATCTGTTTTAACAGATAATGGCCTCCCCAGAGAAGCAAAGAAAGGTGGGTGAACTACAGTTTTAGCACAGGGACAGGTTTTGCTATTGAGCGGAAACTGGAAGGGAAAATTGCAAGGAAATTCACCAAGATCACTCTGTCTTTGTATCTGAGCTGCTTGCCATTACAACGCTTGGCCATTGTAAATGTTGGCCATCTCCTTGGCCTAGTAGATGTTTTCCATTTTTAAAACATGATTTCATACGTTGTAAACATATGATTTCATATGTAGGCACTCAAATTCTCTTCTGAAATCCCATTAAAAGCCCCTGCACTTCACCGCATCTTCATAAAGTCATCTGCTTTAATTCAGAATGAATTCAGAATCACAAATCACGGATGTTGTCTGGGTCATTAACATAAACAGCTTCACTTATTAACAAGTTTGTGTCATAACAACTTCAGAAACTACCCTTGGTGCTAAAGAGTTTAGTCCCTTATCATCTCCTATTTCCTGCAATGCTATTTATACTTTACTAAAGACTAAATAATGTTCTCTCTAGACCAAACAGACCTCTTGCTTAATTACCTTCAGATCCCTTTGCAAAACATTTGCTCTTCCCTTCGCAAGTTCCCAGCTGGGTTTTTTTCTTTGTCCATGAACCCACAGTTTCCCACTTGATAATCACCTCCTCATCCACTTTACAAGTAACTAACCTATTGCAGGTCTCCTAAGCCCCATTGAGACTGTCTCTGCAATGCTGTAACCCTGCTGTTCAGCAGATAGGTAACATGTTTCTTCAAGAATGTGAATACCATGGCTTATTAATGTTAGTATTTATTACACCTGACACATGAAATTGCAGTGAAAATGAATATGCTTGGATAAATCCATCCTGGAGTCACAATTTTTTTCCAAATATTTGGCTTAAAAAGAAAGCAATAAAAACCCAAGAGCACTCATTATGCTAAGTAAATGGTAGATAAATTCTCAAGACAAACATTCTGATATTAAACTTTGGAAATACTATCAAGATCATTGTTAAGAAAGGCCCTAAAAGTTTCAGAACTAGAGTAGATGTTCTAGTGGGCTAAAGACCAAGGGGGGTAGCTATATATTTATGCAAATGCATGACATTAATCCAGTCCCACAGTCCCCGGATCATTAGAGTAGCCACCACCTGGGACTTGCAGTAGGTCTCTGCAGCCAGACGGTGTGTATATTCTCATTTGCATAATCAGAGCTACTTAGCAGTCCTGTACCAGTACTACTATGTTTCATCACGTGGCTTTAACTTAGTTTGCTAACTTTTCATTGCTCACACTAGCAAGTTTTTAAAATACATTGTCTTTTTCTCCTGTATAACTATAACCACAGGACAGGTTTTTCTACTCCCTCAGGGTATCCCCAAGTAAAATTAGCTCATGGCAGAACTCTCCACAGGTGATGGACAACAGTTATCCAGGCACAGCATAACTTTAAGGCACAGTTCCCTGCTGTGTGGAGAGATTTCCTTCGTCCACAAAGAATTAACAAATTTATTTATCAAAACATAGATCCAGATAGAAAATAAACCGTGGTTGNGAGAGCAAGCCACTTGCCCCTTTGATCCCTCAGCTTTTGTACTGAGCATGGGGCGGATGGGATGGAATACCCTGTTGGTCAGTTTTGGGTCACCTGTCCTGTCCGCTCCTCCCTGCGGGTGGGACCCTTCTGTGCTTCTCTGCTTCCAAACCTCCAATGGGGCAAACAGCGAAGTTAGGTGACCTTGGTTGTTATAGCAATAAGTATAAGCAAGAGCCTCTGTGCATACCATTCCTTGGTATAATGAGGTCTTATCACTTGGAGAGTGAACAGTGTCTGAACAATATGCTGTTAATTTCAGAGTTTGGTCAGTTAGAAGAGGCCCAGCTAAAAAGTAAAATTACAAACCAGAAAATTGGTTCTGTTTTACCTCAAACCAGGACAACCATAATTCAACCAGTGAGTCTGCAAGATGTCATAAATTCACACAAGTAATAGAGAGAATGAAAAATCAGTTGCAAGGAAAGTTCATTGTTTCTAATACTATTAGTTGTCTTCCAATGTGTTTCAAAAAGATCTTACTAACATTTCTGAGGACAGATATTAATTTACAAGACAGAATAGTAAGCTTTCTAAAGGTATTTGATATTTCAATGTAAAAAGAAATTGTTTTAGAGAAACCACTGAAAGACACTTAGTAAATTCCGTTCAACACTCTGGTGTGCAGTTTTTAAAGGAATAAAAGCAACGCCCCTGTAGAAGCGCATCTCTCTTTTGGCTTTTTTTTGTCCCACCTTTTTAAACCTTTAATTTTGTTGTCAATGTTTGCTAATGATTCTATAGAACTGGAAATATGTCCCCCAAGAGCCATCTGGGAGACCTCTGAGTATCACCTTCAGTAGAAATCTGATTCAGAACCATTTACTGAACAGTAGGAAAAGTTTCCAAAATACTGTTCAGGAAGATTGTGTTTGAAGTGATGGACACGTGATGAAAGCTGAAAGAAAGACCAACTTTAAGTTAAACAAATGAAGAAGAAAATAATGAAAATATCATGGACCAAAATTACATGTTGAAGGACAAAACATACTTTCTTTCTGAAAGGAACAATCCATGGGAATTTTTTTGTCATTACTTTAATTTTATACTTATTTGAATCTGCTGATGTAAATGGAATAACAGCATAAGATTTTTCCAGAAAGCCTTCAGAGGTGAATTGACCTAGTTCACTTACAGTCATGTGATGTGAAATCCAGTAACTGCATGTACTGGGATATAAATTGCACATCAAGTATATGCAGATCAAACTAAACTAAACCATTAAACTAAAATCATGTACCATAATTTTGATATAGGAATAACTACTTTTGCAAAACTTGTAAAATAATTTTACTATATGTGAAGAGGGATTGTAGCTAAAAAAGTATTCACAAGAACCTTCTAAAATATCACTGTCCATAGAACTAGAAAATTATTCTTAATGTTGTTTGTTATTGCATGTAGTAGACGTGTTTATGCTAGAACAATGATGAACTTTTCAGCAAAGGAAGACACAAAAATGTTACGTGCTCTATCATGTTGCATTACATTTCGGCTATTTCTGACGTCTTTCTGAATTGGTCCTGATGAATTTATTTGAATCGCTTCTTCCCATGACAGCCCCTAGAGAGGCTGGTCTAGGGAGAGAGCATTATTTCATTACGGTCTGGTGTCTTCTGAAAACAGAAATGTGTTGCTTAGGGGGAAATACGTAACATCACAAACCAGAGACATTGCAATAGTGGGGAAGAGATGATAGTGGAAGTGGACTGAAAGCATGGCAATGGTCTTTCTCCTTACGAGGCCCTGCTAATGCAAGGAAAGTAGATGGTGCAAGAGTTATTGGTTCGTGTCTTGATATCATGACTTCTTTTAGCAAAGCTAACACCCATGCATAGGTGTTGAATGGGGTCATGTTATTACAAGTCAACTAGTGATCCTTCTGATGAAGGAAGCGTGACAAAATCCTGGAAAACATGAATAGGAGTTGCAAGGTTGGAAATTAGCTAGCATGTCTCTTCTGCGGAGACCCCACAGGCAACTCCTACTGCCTCAGAAACCCCTGGATGCAGAAAGTAGCCAGGGCATCTGATGGAGGTCCTGAGTGAGTGCGCTTATGCTGTGGAGATAGGGAGAGGCTGCCAACTAAACCCTGTCACATAAAAGCTCAGCAGAAGCCCTGTTTGCTTTCTTCCAGGTTTGAAAAACTTGAGTTGCTTTCAATGCTTTCAATTGTGATGTAGAGAAGGCATTTTCCATGTTCCTGCATCAATGGGGTAGATCTGCTTTGGTATTGTGATGGAGGAGTGAGTGCAGGGAGAAATATAGGTACAGGACTATAGACTGCTTTCAGTATCAAAGCTCCTACCGTGCCCTAACTCCCACACAAATAAATCCTCTTACATCAGTAGGGACATACAGAGTTCAAGATCAGAGCAGAATCCAGCTGTGGATGTCCATGCTTCATAATAATGTGACTATGTTGCGGTACTGTAAGAGAAGGACAATGCTGAAGCCTTTGCAAATCAAGTTTCAGCATGAAAACACACATGTATGCTCCCTATTCTGGAGAATCAGAGCTGGGAATTGCAGGGTATCTTGTCTGCAGCTCCTATGCAATCAGATGGTATGCATTTGCCATTGTGGCCTTGTTTTGCTGTGAAAGCAAGCCCTTGGTGGGAAAGGAAGTGAGCGCGAATAGTAAAATCTACCTCTAAAAATAAGATCAGCTTTACAATAGGCCTTTTGCTCTTACACTGTTTATATAGGCAAATTACTTGGCAAACTCTGCTCTGACAGCACAGAAGCAAGCTTTAGCCTGCTATTTTTGAGCCACTTATTCATCACAGGAGCTTTATTAAAAATGTGCTTTCCATTCTTCTGCAAACAAATATAAAAATCTGGTCTCTGAAGATATCAGAGCCATTCATTTTTGAAGCTGGCAGCACTGACTTGGAGAGAAGAAGTTATGCATTATAATTTTTCTCAGAGCAAACTTTTCTTTTTATCCACTGGAAATAATTAAATATTAAACATTATATAAAAAAAAATTAAAATGTTTTGAAGGAAAGAGGAAGCAAATCACACAGTCTGACTCGAGTTCACCACAGGGAATCTTTCTGATGCCATGGAGAAGCGTAAGAGAGTGTTGTCAAGGCATATCCACAGGGTACTCCTCCTGTGCAGCCTCAATACCAAAGAGTTCAGCATTTCTAGGGAAATAACTTCTATGCCCTATGAGCAATGTATATAATACACTACTAGCACAGCAGTCCCCGGCTGGTGGTTCAGCCATGTTACATATTCAGAACAGATTCAACTCATATTTCCCCAGAAACCATCACTGCCTAATTTCAGCTGGCTTTGTCGGGTGTAGCTCTGAGGCAGGACAGCAGAAAAGTCACCCCTTGACTTGGATGCTCCTGCTTGTTTGTTGAATGCCACCATCTCTGCTTGGCACAACATTGTTACCTACACACATGGCAAGAATTTTCCAATATAATCACGGTTGTTTGGTTTGGGTTTTTTTGGGGGGGTGGTGGGGAGGTTGGTCATTTTTATGTTTAGGCTTGAATTTTGCTATTATTTTTAGAGAAATCCCAATGATCAGGGAAATGTCAAACAGACAGTTACCTCTGTTTGAATAGCTAGTACCTTTATGCATTTCATTACCAACAACTGTACTAACATGACACCTCCACCAACACCTCAGAGACAGGACACAGAGCATAGAAAATGCCAATTTCCTCTTCTTCCCCCAGTGAGTCGGAGTTACAGTAATACCTTGTTCAAATGCAGTATAAAGAAAAAACCAAACACGCAGCATTTAATGCCCTTGAAAGGTCTTGCTTCTTATCAGTGAGGAACAAAGGCTTGATTCTACAGACTAGCTTGAAGTTTTTCTAAATCTGAAGTGCAGAAAACATAATTTAAGATCCTTTAAAATACTTAGACTGCCTTAACTGCAAACTATCTATGGACTAATTTGAGAAGAAGGGCAAGGAGTCATTCCCAGATGTCTGTTTAAGTGGATCAATGTCTCATCCTGATAATTCTACTGGATAGCACCAAGCTGACATACAGGCAGAAGATGGGGAGATAATAAGGCTGTGGGTGCTGATAACTCCCCTCCCAGCTGCAAGAGACTAGGGCATCTCTGCCATCTCCCAGGAGGAAGCACGGAGCCAGACAGCATGCAGCATCCCCAAGACTGCAGTTCTGACTCTGCAGGACTACATGAGGGAAGGGATCCCTCCGTGCCACGGCTGCCTGCAGACCCAGACCTCCCAGGCTACCCCACACTGGTTCCATGGGTGGCATTCACACCAGGATGAATAAAGGCTCAGATTTACCCCAGTGACAACATCCAGAGGAGAAAGACCAGAGAGCAACCCACAGATACCAATAGAAAAAAATGATACAGACGCAGAGCTCAAACACTGTCCTTGGTTGCTAGACTACTGTACTACTTATTAAAGCCTGGGAAAATAGTCAGAACTTTTCCTCATAACTACAGGGATGTAAACTCACAAAGCATTGAGACAGCAGAAGTAGACAGGGCTTTGAAGGCATCATCAGAAAACTTAGAGGCATATTGTTAACAAACTTCTTCCCCCTACCTTTTCCACAGTATTATTATTTCTACCACTAGAGATTTGTGATGCCGCTTTGGACTCCATTTTAAGTGGAATTTGGTGCCTATATTGTACAAATATAATCTTTAAATTAAGCCAAATTTCAAGGTCCATCTTTAGTCAGACTTTCCAAATGTGCATATTTGACTCCACAGAAAGAATTCTTTTCAGGATTTGAAATAATTGCAATCTGATATGAATTTTAAATACTTTATTTCAAAATGTTCGGTTGATATTAACAACTTCCAGTTGGTCATCTAAATCACCACGTATATTTCTTATTCAACTGGATAAGCAGAGCTTACCCAGTTATTGGGTTTGTGATAACATATACTTAGAGGATCTGAGACAAAATCTTGGTAGTTATTGGTAGGATAGCAACTGGACGATCAATTTATTGGCTTTTCTGTTTTTCCAGGAGTACTTTGACTCTTAAAAATTAATGGCCTGAGTGGCTGCAGAAAGTAGATATTTTTATTTGAGGTTCTATCTTATACAGTACTAAAGGCAAGACAAACTCATTCAGCTCTTGCCCAGCTTTGGTTTAAGATAGCTTGTTTTAACTTGGTTGCAGCTCTGGAGGGAACATGTTGATGTGAAGAGGGGAAATAAATAGTACTGGAATGAGCCTTTTTCCCTTCCCAAATTCACAGAAGAATGAAAATATAGTTACCGCACTGGGGCTGATGAGGCCACTGGAGACAGACAGAGCCAGGCAAGAGAAAGCTGATGACAGCCCAGCACATGCAGACACTGGCTTTTCACAGTTTTCCATGAATGGTACAATGTCCACTAACTAAACAAAATCTTTAGAAGAGGATACTGAAGCCAGTGGGCCAACATCCTCCCATGCTATCTCAGGTCTGTGATTTCCCTGCCCCCTGCTCTTCCCCAAGCTCCCTCAGGAGCTTAGATGACTGAGCAAACTCTCCCATTTACTTGTTAATATAATTATAAAACTAAATAATTTTAACACTAAAATTATATCTTTTAAGAAAAAATGCACTGGTTAACCTACCTACATCCTGTTTCCCCCTCCCCTGACTGAAGTAGGACTTCTTATAATCCTGTAGGATAAACTGTAATTGTATGGTGATTATACAGATTCACAGATAAAACAATTGTATGTGTGGTAATGTTGGAAAGCTTTTCCCATCTCTTAATTCATCTCATTACTTGGAAGACAAGAGTAGCAACTGGGAACGTGGTTCCTTATCGCTGTAGCAATTCTTTTTAAAAGGACACAGCAGATAAGGAAAACATGCCTTAATACAGAAGTAGCTTGCCATTTGGCCTTCTCCAGAGATACTTATCTATCTGCATACTGCGTAGCTGGATTAAAGGTCAGCAATGATCGATGTGTCAACGAGTCACCATTACGAGAAGCCTATTAAACACAGCTAATAAGGGTACAAAGCAGGACCTACTCCTCACCATTCTTAAATTTTGGGACTTTCTACAAAGAGTCAAGCAAAAGGGGGACTTCCAAAGAGATGCCGGATGTGTGTGTTTTCACACTCATTGCCTCATTTTATCATTCACATTTAGTATTTTTTGTCTCCTGTGAAGGAAGTGTCAGACACCCAACCGGGGGCAGCATGAAGTTGAGCACTACATTTCAAGGTACCTGGGAACAAAGAGTCACTGGAGAGCAAACAGATGTGTGGCCAAAATCAATAGCAAATGACCTATATGAATCAATAAATTTATCAAATATTGGTGATTTATGAGAGCAACTGGAGAAACAAAAATTAGTTTGCAAATGATCTACAAACTTAAGCTTGTAGGATACTTTATCTAGTATCAGATCTATCCTGCTAAAGATATAGCCCTGATTATATATATTTAACAGGATGCTTTTCATAGGATCCTTTCTTATAAAAATAGACAACAGAAACAATAAACACCGCAGGTAAATTTCTTGTAGTGCCACGGCTTTCCAGACAGCCTAGTTTGGCTGTCAGTACAGTTGATGGTGAAAAACCTGCAAGATCTCAAGAGGCAACAGATGATTCAGAACTGATCACTTTCTAATTTATACTGAACTTCAGTCTAGAGGCTCTGTGTGTGTGCGTGTGTGCACTGCCTGCTGTTGCTTTTAAAGGCCTACATCCTTCATGCTCAGTCTGCTATAATCACTACTGCTCTTTCACTAACCGTGTTTCTAAAATGCTGATTGTCGGCTCAGGGTGGGCATGGCTCACATGGCATGGAATACCAGGGAAAATTAACCCTATCCCCGCCGGAACCAGGCCACTGATCAGTAGTTATCAGTGCAGTAATTATATGGCATACTGATGCCTGATATGATTTTGTCAATAACAAACAAAGATATTTCAAGGATTAATGTTTTAACCGGGATTTCTGTTCTCTATTTTGATCCCTTTGTAACTTAAAATGGTCTTACTAAATTCCATGTCATTATGTATTCTAAAACATATATTTTCTGCCCCATATTTCATGCTCTTCTCTCTTCCCTTACCTGCTTCTTCAGGTGTCTCAGATTCTGAATAAATATACTCTTTCTTGATTCATTGCATTGTACCAAGTATAATGAAAACAAGTCATAAAAATAATCTTTCAGTCATTATCCAAAAGACAGCAGCAAAGACAGCTGAGGTATTATTAATGAAAATTTGATCAAAAAGAAGATAATATAGGTGTAATTGTGCTAGATATTTGCAGGTAATATACAGCAAAATGTGTTCAGTCTCACTTATACTAGTAAGGGAAACAGAAGGGGAGACAAGCCATCTTTAAAAACGACAGTGGATTATCTTCTTTGAAAAACTTTGACTAGCTTTAGCTACTTTGTTTTGTTATACTTAGTAAATTACCTTTCTGAAAATTTCAGCCTCTCTAAACAGCAATAAAATCAAATACGTCCAAGTTCATCATATGTTAAAGGGTGCTGGGTGCAAGGTAATCTTAAGTAATTGTACAATGATATGAAAACACAACAAACTTTTAGTGAAACAATTCACAGATTATTTGAAATAAAATTTATCTTATTCTTTTCCTTTCAAATTATGAAAGGGAATGACCAGATCATGCCAAATTCTGATTTCCTAGGACCAATATTGTGCAGTTTATGAGTTTCACAAGCTACTTCCTTTGCCAATGATCAATTATTTAGTTTAGTGCTGTTTGCCTATCCTCATATTTTGGTGCAGGTTCGTACTACAGGCTGTATCTCTTGACTTGTGACGTCTCTGCCCTGCCATACCACAACTGCCATCATGTGCTTTGACTTACCTGCTCCACCTAGCTTAGCTCGAGAGTCCATCATACTGCAGCCCAAATGGCATAGCCCAACAACAGCAAGGCAGGATTTCCAGATGCATCTACACAAAACCTAGTGCTGTTTTATGTATTAGCCCTTTCAATGTGGGCTAATACATTTATTGCAAAAAATCTGTGCTGATCTGATGTATGAGGTGGCATCACAGGAGCTGGCCCCTCTCTTCTGAGAAGGCAGTTTGTTTCCGGTGCTGTTTTCAGACCAGTTAGCACATTTTGATGGCATCTTTTTCATAGCTGGACTATACAACATTGCTCCCTAAAATATGTCTGTTGCCAGGCCAATGCTGTCCGCACAAGCAATAGTAAAGATATACTGGGAAAAGAGAGTAGGCAGATGGGAAGATCTTAAAAAAAATCTAAAAGTAATAGACCTGTGGAGGTCTGGGTCTCTTTTAACTCACCCAACTACTACTACATAAGCCCTAGCCTCCACTGGTTTTACACATCTCTGCAGACTCTCTTCAGCAGTGGTGTTTCAGTAGGTGGCACTCTGTCCTTGGAGTCTGCCTGGAGCCCAGCATGGACTTCCAGCAGATGAGAAAGTCAACTCTACCTCAATCTCTATTAGCTATTGTAAAGGGCTGCTGTGGCTGGTGCTGCAGTGTCCCTGGCCCCCCATCTCAGCCTTTTTCTCCCTCCACCCTGGCCATGCTGCCCTCTAGGAGGCATGAAATTCAGCGGAGCAATCTCTCTGAAACCTGTATTAGTTTTGCAGAGGCAATGGACATTGTCAAGTCCAGTAAGCAAATAGTTAACTTCTTACAGCACTGCAAATCAGCTATAGAATTACACAGGGTTTTGTTATACACTACACAGTTAGTATAAGATAAAAACAAAGCCAACACATAGGAATTTTAAAAAGTGCAGTCCGGGGTTCAATATTCAGCTTCAGCAGCTATCTGGAAACATAATTGTATTCATTTGGCGTTCCAGAAAGTACACCACAGAAGTAGTTGATGACAGTAACAGCTGGTGCCCAGGATAGAGAATGGCCCCCCAAATGTAAATCAAGGGACAGGGTAGTTTGATCATTAGGTGAGCGAACAGCTGTTTGTCTGTGGAGGTCAGTACAGAAGGATCATTAACTTCTCCTTGAAGTGACTTTTTTTGTACTCAGGAAACCTGGTCAAGGCATGATTACTGTTGTTACCGCCCACTATGTTTTCTTTTGCTGTTTATCCCTTAAACTCATTTGCACTGGATAGATTTTCAGGCAAGCTGTTGTCCAAGCTCACAAGGACTGAGGAAAAGGTTATTGTTTTGTGTGGATTTTTCAATGACATTATTGAAAACTCTTTGATGAAGGGATTTAGCTGACATGTATATCAACAGAAAGTCTGCAGACATGGCTAATAAGAAAACCAGGCAAAATCTGCACAACAAATACCTGATTAAAACTGTGCTTGGAAAATGACTGAACATTCATTTTAGTAGTCAAATCTCATTCTAGAGGAAGCACAGTAAAAAGGCAATCACCAGGTAAAGGCACAATGCTCTTTTCCATTTTCTTAGAGCTGCTCATTTCTAATCTTGGCAAGTGTGTCCTAAAGTAGCTTATTGAAATGAAACAATGCTTGATGTTGTAATAGGGTAACATGGTAATTGCAATCAAATTTAAGAATTAACAATCACACTTTTACTATAAACTTGTATGTTTTTCAGCACCGTAAGACTTAATTTATTCAACACTTGTTCTCAATGAAAGTTACAATTACTCAACCTTATTTTTTCCTGTCCCTGAATAACTTACAGGCAATTGAAGATTAATATTTGTATTTATGAAGCAATACAAGGCTTGTAGGGGAAATAATTCCTTTCAGCAGACCAACGAAGCAGGGGGACCACTCCAAAATATCACTCTGGTCGAAGTAGATTGGTAAACAGTAGCAAGTTATCCAGAGACCTGCAGTCATAACTTTGCATTAAGAGACAGATGGACAGAGAAGGTGTGCACTGGAAGATTCACACCCACCCGCTCCACTTCAGACCTACTCCTTACAAAGATCAACACAAGTACATAGGTCCACCATTTCAATGACCAGTTATTGATTAGGAAATAACCAAGAAAAAAGTTGTGTTTTCTTGTCTTTTTTTTAAAAGCATGAGGGATTGTCACGATCTCAGATCTCCAGTCATGGGAAAGGATGATCAGAAAAGCAGCCTTTTCTGTGCCTCCCTGCCACTCTCATGACTTTTATGTGCAGTTTAAACATCTGGAGAAGCTGTGGTCCTCTGAGCTGAACACAGGCACGCCAACATTCTTAGGAGGGTCTTTCCTCCTCTCCAGCTGCTGTATTACAGCTGCCTAACAGATCACTTTTTTGCAGTTATTCTCACAAGGTAAGAAACCACAGATTCATAAGACTCAATTTCCTAAGGAAAAGTTAAGCATACACCTTTTGTAAATAACAAATGAGCAAGTAACAAAGACTACAAGTCACCCAGGTAAACAGACTCACAAAAATACCATTAGGAATTTTGGATGTTTGTAGTTACTTTGGATGCCTCCACGTGTTTTCCAAAATCACTTGTTTTAAAGGAGTAAAACTTTACGATCACATGAGTAAATTTTTAAAGTGGCATGGACTGCTGGTGCAGTACCTGTTAAAGAATGACAGAAACCCATTCTTCAAGTAGCCCTCTCAAAGAGTACATTTAACAGGAACCTGTGATGAATGTGCAGCCAGTAAAACAGGCTCCATGGATATACATAGGTTGGTACCACTTCAGGAGACCACTCAAAAAAACTAGAAGAGGTATTTGAACCTGGCTCTCGGATGCTTATCACAGAAGGTTTGGGGCCTAGGGATTTTTCCTGGTAGTTTAACTTAGACCTAGCAAGACTGATTTTCTCTGAATCTGCTCCCTTTGCATGCTCATTTCTTGTTTCTGTGCTTTCCCTTTCAACTTCTTTATCCTATATCTGTGTTTTTATTCTTTCTTCTATTTTTAACTCACCTTGTAATCCACCTAACATAATTGTACTCTACTAATAAGGAGTACTTCTTTATTCCTAATTCTGATTGATGCTATACACTGTTAAATTAGGGCAGTACCTAGAGCTTGTGGCCAAGCAGAACTGCCTTTTGCTGCTGCTTTGAATTAGACTTTTGTCATCCCAATATACATTTGAGCAATAAGCTGATTGTGCGAGATGCAAGCCTTCTCTCTCTGCTTCTTCAGCGTGGAACTGTGTCCAGTGAGAAGGAGAAAACCAGGAGTCCATCATAAAGGAATTAGCAGAGCAGGAATTGTTGCAGAAGGCTACAGATACAAATAACTGTAAAAAACCCCCAGCTTTTGAAGCTTCCAAAGGTAAATATTATCTTCCTTCTTTTCATGGCTGTTACAACTGACTGGTTTGTATTTTGTTACAGGGAGTTTCAGATTCACTATTTCATAACTTGAGTTTCCATTGTCATTTTGCCTGCACTGTACAGATCACTAAAGAGACCAAGTGGGGCATTTGAAAACATCCCTTGAAACCTCATGTAGAGGACTGTTAAATCTCTCTCTGTGGAATACAACCTGATGGTCGGGCAACCCTCAAATGCTCCTGCAATGAGCAACACTTGGTGCCTTCCTGGCCCAGTGCTCACAACAAGTAAGGGATCAGTAAACAGAGAGCAAATGGAAACCTCAGAGTTCACAGTACAGAAATTCGTGCCAGAACTTCCCCCCTCCTCTCTTTTAGCTTATATTAAAATTTAGTAGGTTTTAGTAGTTTGTTTTGTAGGTTTTTTTGTAGTTTTTTGCTGTCATGTTATAATTACATTTATCTTCACATGCTGTTAATCAGATTTTTAAAAAGTACCCTTTTGCATCTCCATTTCTAGAATTAATACACGAGTTTCATACTAGCAACATGAATTTTTGAAAGACATCAAATTGAAGGATTTTGCTCCAAAAGCTTTGAGTGTTTATTAGTCTGATA
The DNA here is from genome assembly GCA_013400035.1 of Rynchops niger. Lineage (NCBI taxonomy): Eukaryota > Metazoa > Chordata > Aves > Charadriiformes > Laridae > Rynchops > Rynchops niger. The sequence continues at coordinate 71,000 of VXBH01001551.1, read as the reverse complement.
GAGCTGGAGACAAGATACTGCAGCTCATATAAACATTGCTTGTATTTATAAAACGAAAAAAGAATCTCGAGAAGTTGTCTATGCTTCAGATGACCGATTTTTCTGTGAGGATTCTGGTGTCTTCATATTACTCAAAGGTGAAATAAAAAGTCAAAAATTAAGTCACAAAAAGAGCCTCAAATAATGTTAAGAGTTTTACTTCAGCCTGCACAAAGTTCAAGGTATTTCATTTGCCCTAAAGACACCCCACTGTGCAAGTGCTTCCACAGAACGAGGACTCTTACAGACCATACATGCCACTTTATCTACCCTAAATGCTACATTTCCCCTCTCCTTCTCCCCCTTTCAAATGCAATTTACGCTTCCAAAGTTGGTTTTGAATAGGCATCGGGAAGGAGGGGCAATTCACTTGCTAGTTTTGTAATAGTCTTTGTTCCCATTCATATTGTTCTGTAATGACGAATACTATGAACTCTCAGTAATCCTGGAACCAGCGTTTCGGCCCAGGCTACACCCTTCCACTGGTCAGAAAACAGCATCATCATGTTAAACAACATTCATGTAAAACAAATGGTGGAGCAAAAGACAATGACAAATAAACAAAGGAAAAGAATGAACTAGAGAGTGGTTTCAATGAATGACAGTAAGTATGAAAAGCAAGTTTTCCTCTTGGCATAATTCTTTAATATTAATCTGTGTTAGTTTATGACCAGATCACAATGGATATTTTTGTATATCTGAATTGAGGAGAGAGAAGCATGCCTATGGAGAGGAACATCACCACAGATGCACACAAGCTGTTATTGTTTCCTTCTTCCACTAGTGAATAGTCAGGTCCCGGATGTGTATGCAACATAGCTCATCCCAGACCGTTAATGCCGACTTGGACAACACATTCCTCTAGGTAGTTAGGAGAAGTGGTTTACACTGCACAGGCTACTGCTGTTGCTCTGAGGCAAGTCAAGTAATACCTGTGGGAACTCAAATTTTTCCTCTCTAAAACAATAACATCTCATATACTTTGACGCTTAGCAATTTGACAATCATAAGGGTATTAGAGAATTTAGGATTAAGAAAAATAAAGCATCTTGCAGACGTTTATTCACAGCATATTACTTTAGACCTTTCCAGAGATCTGATTATCTCCTTATCACATACCCATTTTCAAGCCAGAATACATACGCAGCATCACTTCACACCTGCGGAATGACTAATGGAGGCACAGCATGCCGGCTGCATTCCAGCCACGTTGGAGCGCATTACTCTCGAATTCTCGTTACATTTGTTTTGATTTCTGTTTTGGATTTATACACATATGTAACATATGCCCATCCCTGTAAAGTCCAACAAGACCAACCCCAGAAGTCATTCGGACTGCAGCGAGCAGCTGCTCAACCATGGAGATTCAATCCGGTTTGCTGTTTCCTTTTGAATCTTATCGATGCTAAGGATGAGCTTCTTTGACAATTGTTCTGTTTCCCTTTATGGTTCCCTCTGTTCCGGTGTTATTTGCTCTCCTAGTTGGGCCCAGACATATCCCATTTCAATATGTATTAACCTCACAGGGAGTAGAAAGATACACAAAAGGAGAACCATTTGGTGCAGAAATAGTCACCTGCTTCTTAATTAGAAGACCAACTGTCCAAACAAAAGAATGAATTGCATGCCTGGTTTACTGTGATAGAGTGAAAGAAAGCCTCAAATTACATGATTTACAAAGAAGATGACACCTCTTCTACAGCCCACTTATTTGCAGCTTGTAATCAGATGACAAGGTCAGATTTTTACACAATGATGAAAATTTGGGGACTTTTTTTCCCTCTCTTTTTCTTTTCTCTGTTTTTTTTTTTTTTCATCTTTAGGGATTATTAAAAGCTTAAACATCTCAGACTGCAAAAACTAAAATTGAAAGTGAAGTAGTTTGTCCCAAACAGAGAAACATGTCCTTGGCAGGAACTTCTTTGTTTCTCCGTTGGTTACTGCAAGACCTTCTACTTTCACATTTCTCACAGATAGTTTTAAACTTTGTAATTCCAATGTAATTATGAAAAGACTGTAACTTGACTTGGCCAAAACCTGAGTGCAGGCAGTTCTAACTGCCCACAGTGATAGTGATGGGAGGAGAGTGTCAGAATACTTTTTTTTAATCTGTTAAGCATCTCTCATGGTAGTGTCCCCTGCACCCAATCAAAGTGAGGATTTTTAGCTAACTAGACTGCATTTAATATGCAGAATATTACTTCTAAAAATCTGTGTGGGTATAAGACAGTGTGCAACTGTCTTAGAAGAAATTACGGTCTTCTGTGTGTGCACCCCCTCCCGCCCCTCATCTTTATTTTAAACCAAGGCATTTCCACATGATTCAAGATGTACAGAGCTAGCATTCTATCTGTCTTCAGCGATTTAATCCAGTCCAGAGGTACCTACGTCATAGCAGAGCTGTCAGCACAAGATGTTGCTGCCTGCGGCTACATACTCAATATGTATATATAACAGAATTCAGTATATATAGATAGATATATCAGAATTTGGTAGCTGTACCCACGCCCTGACTTTTGCAGCTTGTCTGAAAGCGGTGCAAGCCTGAGCATCCTGGGCTCACCACTGTAGTCTCTGGCCAGGCAAAACTACCATTCAATTCCGAGAATGCTCTGCCCAGGTAAGCCCTAAACACCAAAAGCATTACTTTCCCAGGCACCAGTCCTGATCCAGGAAGGCAGCTAACTCTACTTGTTCTGTTTGCTCATCCCATGGTAAGATCAGAATCTTTTAAGCAGGCGCACCTTATTCTGGGTTTATGCAAAGAGGAATGAGAGGGCTCACAGGCAGACTTCCAAGATCTAGGTCATCCTTTGACAGGAGTCAGGGTCTTGCTGCAGCAAAATGTGTAGAGGCTGCATACACACACTACATATCTTAAGGGAAGAATAATAATTAACTGCAAGTTTGAGAATAGGCAAAAGGAACCTAGTTGGGGAATTCTATACCAAAGCATCATGTTTGCAAGGAGAGAAAGGGTCTGTCGAGCAGCTGCTCTCAGAGCGCACCAGTACGAAGCTCAAACATTTCATCCCTCTGGACATATTTTACTCAGGCTCTGCCCTGAGCAGTGTTTGGATCTTGCTCCAAATCCTTGTACATGAGCACAAAGATATCCCACTCACCCCCAACTGCCCACCTAATACCCTGCTGCACTGCCAAGGAAAGAAGGAAGCAAATGATGCTGAGAAAGCAAGGAGCAGAATGACTCTCAGGTAACTTTGAAAGTTGCAGCAGCAGAAGGTGGGGTTTGTTTATGCTTGGGAGAAGTCTATGTGTAATTGCAAGGAAATTCAAGGGAAGTCCAGTATAAGTACTAATTCTTGACAGAAAAACTTCATAATCTATCTCCTGATAATTCTACTTAATCTTCGCCTGTTGTAAGTAACAATAACATATGTTACGTATTTTGACACAATGAATGTTTTAAACTGATTTGAATGAACGTACACATTATGCTTTCTAAAATGAGAAATGTGAATTTTCCCCTGTCTGGAAGCCTTTTCAAGCTGAGTGTGAGTTAATGCAGGTTGCAAAAGCCTTGTTTCACTTCCTCCTGATTTTACAAGAATAAAGCAATCAGGATATAAAACACTCGTGCTGTGAGGTCCCAAGCTCTAGTCACAGATTGATACAAACACTGCTTATTAATTAATCAAGTGCATCCTAAGCACTTGTCATTTCTTTCTAAAATCAACAGCCTGCTTTAACAAAACGCTGTTTGCTGTCATTGAAATACTATTGCTATTCATACAGTTTAGGTGTAAAGCTAACCGCACAGCTGGTGTTGTTTCATGAGGTCTTAATACCTACGTCCTTAAGCTGAAAAGTTTCATATCATAGACAGCTACAAGCTAGAGCATCTGTACTGACTACAAAAGGACAATTCTGTCTGGTACCAGAGATATCTCTGTGATCACAGAACAAATTCTCAGCCACTGCTTTAATTCACTTTTAACAGAAAAGAGAGTGTCCTGTTGCTCCCTGCTGTTGATTCATAAAATAGCCAGGCCATGCATCATGACTACTGAGATCTTCTGTAAGTTTTAACACATATTCAGACCTATCCTTTTTCATAAATGTTCCTTTGTTGTTATTGCAAGGCATCTGAAGAAAGATGAAGAGAACAATGTAGTACTGCTTCTCCTTGAGCATTCACAATAAGCTTATTAGAAACAGAATTGAACAGTTAAAACAATAGGAACCTCTTCCACATATAAGGTAAATTGCTGCCAAGTCATCTAAGGCATTTTGGAACTACCATTCTTATGTTGATAATTACATCGGTCCTTTACTGGATTGTTGCTTAAAGAAAAGAAAAAAGTGCCACATATCAAGTTAGAAAAGAGGGTGAACTCCATGAAATAGAGAGGACCTTCAGTTCCCATTTGTAGTGTACAAGCATTTTCCAGCGAATAGAGAAATTACAATCCTACCATTTACAATCCCTGAAACATTAAGGATAGGATATTATATTAATATTCTTCCATAAGGAAAAGGAGAGTCAGGAAACGGAAAAGAAGCCAGACAAACTGAAAACATATAATAATTTCTTTGAATGGCCTGGCTACAATCCAACTTCCACCTCTTTGCAACTTATGCACAGCTCAGACAAAGATTTTGTTTCATCCTTGCTTTTTGGTACAGAACATGAGCCAACATAGGAAATACACAATATGACAGATTTTGTCACAACTGAGTCTTGCAGTGCCACCTCTGTTAAGCATCCATCTCTGGAAAATGAGTGAGGTCACTCTATATTTCCTCCTTTCTCTCTTCAAATAATCCTTTAATACATTACTCTTATTCAAAGACATCTTACAGGCTTTCTGCACGGACTATTGAGCACTGCTACGTAAGTGGCCACGCACATTAATGTAGCCACAGTATTAAGCAGGAGTCCTACAGACTATTCCAGTGAGAAAGAGTGCATTGAAACAGGCAAGACAAGAAATCCACTGACACTGCTAAGATACTTCAGCTTGTGTGATTAGAGGTGATTATATGAACTAAGTTGGAGGAGAGAATAAAAAAATGGTATAAAAGGACATTTAAGACAAGTTACGAAAAGAAGGCAAAACAGGCAAAGTCTGGCACCAAGTATGGGAAACATGGAAGGGCTGCAGATGGGAACTTCCTATTGATCATTTCAGACCAGGGGTGCAAGGGAGCTCTCACAGCTCTTCTGAAAGTGAAACCTTCATCCAGGCAGCCACATGCTATGTTGGAGGTCTGGTTGTTAAGGATAAGACTTCACAGCCCTATTGCTTGTTGCATCCTCCGCTCAGAAGAACTTTACTAGTGCCACCAGCTCTAAACAATAAAACATACCATATGTCCTCAATCTCAAAAGGTTTTGTAAAAGGATAAATTTCTGGCCATTTTAATTTGGTTCCTTCGTTTAAACTTTCTCCAAACTTCTCATTACCAGTGCTTCCCTTTCTTCAAAGGAAGGATAAGATTCGCAGACACTTGGATCAGTGGGAAGAAAAGAAAATACCCCAAAACTCAAAGTTAAACTGGAAGCATTTGTAATTCTGATTGCTTACCTCAGAAGTAAGTAATTTGGATTAACCAGTAAGATCACTCCTTTGGAGGGCAGGAAGACTGTGTAATTCACTATGGGAGAATATTTACATCTGTCCAGTGTTCACACATTCGTATTTTGCAGTAGTCAAGACCTCACATGCAGTTGCAAATATTTGTACACCCACACAGATCTGGTTTAGGCAACTATCATGCTATTTATGCTACTGAAAGGATGTGTACTTCCACTTGGAATGTTGGAAAACTGTGGCCATGTAGAAACAGAAAACAATTTTTTTTTGGTTGGATTTTCTGTCGATTTTCTGCTTTAAGCAAGGGGGAATGGAGACTCCTCTGCTTAATAGTATTGGTAGCACTAAACTGTTAAAATCAGTTCAAGCCAAAAAATGCAACTTTGTATTTAAAATCCTGCATAATCAGCCACAGTACAATCAAAGAGACTATGATGTGAAAACTGACTGGTTTTCCACATTAAAATAAACAAAAGTACACTTTTTTATAAATAAGAATAATTTTTTTTTAATTAAAATGTGGGTCTGCTTTCATGTTTTACTTTTTCTTTGCAAGGTTTATAAGTCCTAAGAATCAGCCTCTTGCCTTCATTGTTTCAGTGATGTCTTGTTAATAACAAATCCCATATACTGCCAGTAATGATGATAAATTGGCACATTAAAGAGTGCTGCTAGAGTAATTTTAATAAGTGGCTTTGTTTTTCCTCATAAAAGTAACACATTTGAAAGAGGAAAGAAATGACTTAATTTTTGAAAGAGCAAGTGACCCCTATTTCTCTTATACCAGTGAGCAGAGGAGCCATCAGCAAGGGCTGGTTGTTACTTTAAAATGAAGCACTTTGTACAGAAGTGGGAAAAAACAGACTTCTCCTGGGAGCACTGAGTCCTTGTCTGGACTGTGCAATGGGAAAAACAATGGGGCTGTTGCTCCAGGCAGGATTTCTTCTGTCCTACCTGCAGGATAGGTTCATCCATGCAGGATTTTTTTACTGTCACATGCGTTGTATTTTCAAAGAGCTGAAGAGCTTCCTCAAACTTACCAGTTTGTCCCAGACTGCAGCAGATAAAGGTGCTGCCACCTAGCCTGGACCCAACATTTGTGATTTAGAAGGCAAAAGAGCCCTTGATTTTCATACATTCTGCAGTGGTAATTATGTTTCTTCCTAGACAAGGATGACACCCTGATAAAAAGTTTCAGGTTCACTTGAGTCAAACCTATTGTCTGGAAAAGTCTTCATTAAGAAATAATCATCTGTCATTTCAGCAGCTAAAGCCGTGAAACACATTGCACAGGGCTCAAATACACTAGTTATTTATAAAAGAAAAAGAAATGGAAAAGCTCACTGGCAGTTTCCAAGGTTACTCAGGAGGCCCTGATAGACTGCGTCTCCTTTCACCTTCCCACATCCCTGCAGCTCTCCTCATGGAGAAACTCTGCTGGGGATGTAGCAAGCTCCAGATATCACCCCTTACTTGAATGGGTAACAACCTCCCTGTTTGGAAGACAGTTTGAACAATCAAGATGGACAAAATACACTCTCCATAGCACGCTTAGTTCTTTAATTTTTTCTTTCTCTCTTCTGAATCTATTTTTCCAAAGTTGGAGGGTCTTCCCCCTTTCTTTTTCCTTTTATCCTCTCTGGTCAACAGTTGGACTTTTCTCAGCAATAGAAAACAGCTGATCAGCCCTAACAGATTAACACTAAAATGTCAGTTTGGCGCAATACAGTCTTTTCTGCTCACATTCTGCAGTATTTTCAGTTGGAGCCCTGTTTAAATTTGGAGCAATTCCAGAACCCAAATGGGAAAATAGCCTTTCACAAACCCTTGGTCAGTAGAATAAAGAAGCTATTGAATGGGCACCGATAAAGGCAGATATGACTCCTACTTCTAAGATCAGAGAGGTACTTATATTTGGAAAGCTTTTTTTCCTGTAGTCTATTTCTTACATGATCTAACAGACACTTTCTTTGAACAGTACCAGTGTGTATGACATTTTAGCAACTAAAAACATTCCCCCTCAAAAGTTTCCTCATACTCCATGTAGTGGTAATTCTTTAGATTGCCCTTGTAAGTACTGAAGCGAATACTTACCATTGCCTCAAAGAAAAAGAGTGATCAAAGAAAAGACTTTTTAAGAAACCTTCAGGCTACACTTTCACTGTATCTCCACAATCAAATGGGACAAAATATTGGACTGTAACTCAATTTTGGCAAATATACTCTTTGGACGTTTGAGAACAGTCAGTTCAGATGGAGCATAAGACATCAATTATTTTCTGAGGAAAGCTTAAAGTATCAGAAGTAAAAACAAAGTCATATTCTGGTTAAAATGCACCCCACATTCAAAGACAGCTGCAACATTTTGGGGATTAATATTCTACCCATGCTTGTCTATGTATTTTAAAGGTCACCAGAGTACTTGCTGAGCGAATAACTTTCAGAACCATTTCTCTTTCCTTAAGGATTCGACTGAATAAAAAAAGAAAAAAGGTGTCTGCATATGCAGGGGACAGCAGAACTTGGTCAGGGAGCATTTCCTACTGGATGGGAAAAATCTTTGGCTGTTAAACCATTACAGGTTTCCCTGGTGATGTGCAGTTTTTCTGATGAAACAGAAAATTAGGAAACAAAGTCCATTGTCCCTTACATTTTTATAGAGCATAATTTCCCACAAAAAAATGTTACCATACAAAATCATCAGTGATGATTTTTTCAGGATGGCCTCAGTGTAAAAATAATCCTGACATTTTGGGGCAGACCAGACAGATAGCAAAATATTGTCTATGCAGACACATTCAGATACATCGCAATAAGACAAGACTAATTTGCTATGCTATTTTAGGAAAGGTCTGCCTCCTGTACTAGTGCCACCTGAAAATATGTACATGAAGAGTGCTATCACTTTAGCATAACATGCAAAAGCTTGAACATTTAACTGAGCCTTATCTTCCCCACAGTATATTGAAGCCACCGAAATGAGGCAAGCATGAACAAAACGGGAACTCAAATTCATTTTTAATGGTCTGATGGGAAATCCTTCCTCACTTCATCCACCCGACTGCTACACTCTAGCCTTCCTCGTTTTTTTCTTCCCATTTAATTTCTCCCCAAAGAAACCACCATCCTCTACAAAATCTTAATTTCTAAGTTTCTGAACACAGAGGCCAACAGAATCTGTCTTCTCTCTCAAACCAGAGAAACAAAACACCCCACAGACTATAGCCACAACAATTCAGACCTTTCCAACCACTACAAGGTGTGCTAACTCCTACACCCGTTTCTGTCCATCCCTCACCTCTTTGTGTGAGTGTCACTAAGTTGCCTTTCACGAGATTAGTTTAGAGAAAAGATGTCATAATTCCAGGGTAGTATATTTCTTGATATGAGCTTTATTTGATACAGAAAGTTATAAAAATAGGAAAACTGAGGTGACAGCAGACTCTGAGTCAACTCCGTAGTGTTCAGGGTGTCACATGCTATGAGAATGTATGCTGATATATACCACAGTAAACTGAGGAGAAACACACAGGCAACATCACAGCTTTTGTAGACTGCAAACTAGCGAGCTTCTACAGACAGGTCATGTGAAATTTGGGGTGGGGTGGTTTTTGATTTGTTTGTGGGTTTGGTTTTTTTTTAGGGTTGTTGGGTTTTTTTGTAACAAAGAGAAATAAGGAGTGGGCAAATGAACTGTTTCGTGACTGGTAACCAAACAAAAGCAGTGCTTACTACATTATTCTACATTTTCATCCAGCAGTCTTGTTAGATACATTCAACATGTTTAGTCTTACGCTAATGTTTAAAGACGAGGAAGTGGTACAATCAAATAAACTGAACATGTTCATAGTAAGGGAAAAAAACCACTGAAAAAAAAAAAATGGATGAGGCAAGCCACTTACGGACATAGATACAACCGGTTAGATTCAATAACATGTGAAAAGTTGAGAAACCGTGCAAAACTATGTGCCTATTAGTGTCAGGAACCATATGGGAAATCTCTGCAAAGCTCTATTTAAATTAAAGTACACACACATTTCTTTCATGCAAAGAAGAAACAATATGTAGTACTTGGCACCACACACTGTTTTTATTTATTTGGTGGGCTCAGGCTGTATGTGTCCACAATATTAACTAATAGTCTGGGGAGAGAAATATTAAGGCAGAATTAGCAGCTTTCCCAGGTTATGATCAAAATCTAAGCCAGAGCTGCAGGGTAGTTGGCAGTCAATTTTTCCTAAGGATAAGTCAATTGTACCCAGAGAGCAAGCAAGAGGCATAGCAGCAGTTCCTTAGGCTGACTCTGTTTTCAACTTTCTGCAGCAGAAACTTGTCTTGTTAAGTACCTCAGCTGTGAAAAAGAAGAATTTAAATGATATATACTCAAATCCTTGGGCTTAGTCCTACAAGGAAACCTCTGAGCTTGAGTAAATCTCTTTGAAGTCAGCAAATATGTTGAGTCCTTTATAGCACCTGCTTGCACACACTCAGTGGTGCATAGTCACGCAGAAGAGGATGCCATGTGCCCTGAGCACCCCCACTCTGTGTGTGCAACCACTGAAGTCAATAACGTTTGGGAGGCGAGTGGCATCACCTATAGCAGAAATACACCAGTTTTGCATAGCTAGAAAAAGGCAGAAATTCAGGTCTTATCTATCACATGAACTTCATAACATGAACAGTAAAAAAAGAAAAAAAAAAAGGACATATAACAAACTATGAAGAGCCCTAGTCAAGCTCTTCAAAAAAGAATCACCCTGATGAAATAGTTTCCCACTGTCTTTTCCTTGAAAGAAAAATTACATTCTGTAGAAGGCTACTGCTTCTGTCACCCAAACTCTGAATGAGAGATATGAAGCACATGCTTATTTACTAGGTATGAAAAGCTGTATATTGTCCTCACAAAAAAGGTATCTGTGTACTTTCTATGTGCTTGATTGGTTTAATCTTGTTCCCTATCGACATCTGTAGAAATGGGAACAAAGCAGTTCAACTAAATATGTAGCCATTCACAAATCACCAGAGATGTACAAATGTGTTTGCCTGTTAATGTGGGTTTTATTATTTGAGCTATGAAAACGAGATACACTGGAGAGCCAAAGGATTACACCTTTTTAATAAAAGAAAATCAGAGTAATCATCTGGTTGGAAAACTTACTCTTTTCTAATTACATGTCATTTTATAGGTTCTCTTGGGTTTATAGAACTTAATTCTTAAACACTAGTGATCTGCAAACTAGATTGTGCTGCAGGACTTGTTTCAAGTACACTGCTAGAAAAATTATTTCATTTTTTGCACATAATATATATCAGGCACTTATATACAAGATTAGAAAGTTATTAATACTTGATGTTTTGATGTAATCAAGTGCTGGAGGTCGATATTTTAAATTCTAAAAAGCATTTTCAGTTCTCCTTGGGACAGAGTTAAACATACCCAAAGGATAGGGAAAGGTTTTTTCTCATTGAAACGAGGACAATTGCTGGGTGAATACCATTCAGCAGAATTTAACAGCCGGGAAAAAGCTGCTCTGAAGCAGCATTAAACTACCTAGTGCAAGAGACAGTTTATTTTAGAGGTTGGTGATGATGGTTGGGTTTTTTTTAGGGGTTGGTAAATGAATTAGGCCCAAACTAACATTTTACTTTGCAATGACTCACCTTACCCGAGGATGAACTGCAGTCTGGGAAGGCAATACATGCTGTATGTTGTCTTTGGGGTGCTAAGGCAGAACTCACCAGGCATAAACCTGAAAGCAGGGAATATGGCCCAGCATCTGCCTCTTCCCTGCTCCTTTTGAGCTGCCTTTCATTTGCCCCTTAAACCGAAGTCAGTTCCTACTCCTCTCTGTGACAGCCACTCTCTGTGAGAGACAACATAGGCCAGGGATCTCCCCTGTTTCTTGCCCTTTCCACCCAACTTGTCAGAGAGTAGGCATCATCTACCCAATGAAAAGCATCAGAGTAAATAGTTTCTTTTCCATGCAAAATCTGTGGTTATCTATGTTGTCATGGGTTAATTAAGGTCACAGAGTAATAAGATGGGAACATTACATAGACTTTTGTACAGAAAGAAAGATGGGAGGGTGAGGCTCAGTCCCAAATGGAGTAAATGCAGTTGGAAAAAAGCAAGGAACCCCTTTTATGGCTAGCAATTACACCAAGTTAGATGAGGTGGGGTGATGAACTCCCACTTGTCCTGAGCACATTTATAAGTGGAGCTGTGTATGTCTCATAACCACAGAAGAGTGTCAGATGAACATTGTTAAAAGCTTCATTATTATGCAGTGAGATGCACAGCACAGTTTTCTGATGATTCAGTTTATGAAGAGGCTGCGTGAGCTCTTCCTCTCCTGATAACAGCTCTCGGCTTTTCACCTTCAGTGTCAGCCTTAAAATAGAAATATCTGTCAGTTTTCACAGTGAAAAAACCTGCAGAAACATTCCTGATCCATCAGAAGTAATCTAAATGCAATTTTTGCTCTCCCCCAGAAATGCAAACAAACTATTTTTATCTCTGTCACATCTATTCTGTTTTCATCTTTTCCATAATGGCATTAGAAACATTACTAACAAAGTCAAATGTAATGTAGACACTCAGTAAAGGCTTCTTTGAAGTTTGGTTAGTGCAATGGATTGATTGACCGGGATTCATATCTAGGTTTTGAAGGAGACAAAATGAGTTTGGTGGACTCAATGTAGGACTGACAAAAATTTTTGCTATCTTATCCTGGTGTAATATGGCGATGAAAAGCATTGTCATGAGTCACCATGCATGCATCATTTCCAGTGTCAGGCACTGCAGCAAAAGGATCGAGCACTGCCTTCTTTTAGTAACAAGCTCATTTCAAGTCCACATCATTATGCATTACCAGGACCCACCAAATTATTTGCAAACAAGCTATCCAGTGAATTTAGTCCTGTTTTCTGTCCTGCTTCTGACAAAAACACTCACTATTCAAACATATTTGTTTTTTCCCACAACCAGCCTGGCAAAAGGCACTCTAACAGCTCCCAGGCAACTCAGTTGGCTTCATCTGATTAGGAGACCGTGTCATCTCTGCTGACCCTTCCCCAAACCAGTAACTGCCAAGTATCAACAGCTGTTCTGCACTAACAAGGAGAACAGGAACGCATCGGAGATTGACACTTCTCACATGCAAAGTCAGAATATGTGGAAAACTCCTTTTCACTGGGAAAATGAATCCCTCCTTATTAAGGGAAGGTGTTTATAACAGTAGGTTATCGCTATTATTTTTAGTTTTTAAGAGGTGTTTTCAGCACACAAAAGAAGCCAGGTCCTTGGAGAGCCTTCATCTCAGCAGAACAACTTCCTCCTCCTTACAAGCACAGAAATATATCTATTTTCTCTACATGTCATCTGTAAACAGAGGATGCAATTTGTTAAGGGCCCCTCTTGAGTTGTTACATGGCCCATACACACCTGTGTGTAGGGAAAATTAGTTCAATCATGAAGAGTACCAGAGTAGCTCCAAAGACCATTTAACTTGCTAAAAGATTTCCGTTCTTACCAGGCTTGGGATAAGGCCCAGCAAGAGAAGAGGCAGAGTTATTGGGCTTTATTTTTGATGTGTTCGGCATTCAATCTTTGCAGGTAGGGGAGGGCAAGCTGTTGAGTCTAAGACCACCTATGCACAAGTAAAGTTGGATTTTGCCTTGAGAGTGCTGGATCTCCACTTTCTAAACACTAATGAAGTTTCTGTCCCTTCAATGAAATTTAGGCTTGGGGTTGTGTGTCTCTATTGTTAATTGTTAATTACGCAATTATTCCTCTTTAAAGCAATAGGGCCTTCCATATGCTTCCATATGTTAAGCTCACATAAAGCCTTCAAGGCACNAAAAAAAAAAAAGTTATTATTTAGTATTATGGTTGTGGCCACGATCATTTTATTTTCTGATGCACTGAGCAGCCTTGCAATGGAATCAAAACTGTTAAAAAGATACTTGAGAATATATTAATTTTAAAAACAGAAGCTTTAGTTAATTTGGAAAGGTTTGATGTTCTCAATAAGGAGAGGATTTGTTCTGCAGAAGCACAGGGCTGTTAAAATTGTCAAAATTCATGACTTTTACTATTTTTTCACCTCCCTTAGAAAGGGCTCTTCACCCCTAAGAAAACATGTTTTAAGACTATGCTGGAACAGTAAAAGGGCTGACTGGTGCACCACCACAGAGAAACAATTTAATTTGTCACATAACAGAGACGTGGCATATCTGCAAGTATCTCAATATCACATGCAAAATTCAGAATTTATGGCAAAAAAACCCATAAATAATAATACCAAGAGAGAAAGGACTTTTTCATAGAGCATCAATTTTTTCATATAGCAAAACTTTTTGACACATCTATTAAGAATGGGGTGAGAAAGAAGGGAGTGACATTTACCTTTAGTGTAATTTGCCTTAGGAATGATAGTGTACAGCAGAACTGAGCAGACAGCTAGAAAAGAAGCCCAGGTCTACAAGGTGCTGATGGGGGATTTTGCATTTCCAGGTAGCTTGAGCTGAGCAAGAGGCTGAGCTGTAGCTGACCTCAGATATCTCTGGGCTCAGGGGAATTGCACCAGCTGTTGCTCTGCCCCCAAGTAATTTCCATATCTTGTATTTGAGCCCTTAACTGCAATCCAACTCTTTCTCTTCCCAGAAAATCCTTAAAACCAAAGAGTAAAAACACCAGTGTGCAAGTTTGACTTTGCCAGCCAAAGTGCTTTTACTTTTAGCTGACTGGAAGACATGTTTCTTCAGAGTGCCAAAGTAATCGCTACAGTCTCCGATTTAACACTTAAAAACTGGAGTGGATTTCAGAGGTTGTTTCCTGTATAATACAATAAAAAGTTGAGAACTGCCATTTTCCTGACACTCTGGAGCTGCAGCGGTGTGAAATTGTAACATAGTGGGACAGAAGGACTACTAGTGTCTTCCTACTCCATTTTCATAGTAACACAGACAACAGTACAGCACACTCGAGAGATGCTCTTTTATATAGTGTAAATGCTGATGACATTCAGTCGTTGTGCTCTTCCATGGCAGCTGCTGACCTAATCATTTGGCAGTAACTTGTATTATATAGGCTCTCTGTATCCTCAGTTGAGATCAGCTCCCCAGTGTGCAGGACCTAGTACACAGAATTTGTCTTCCAGGCACACCCAACACAATAAAACTGCATCATACGGTTAGATGTAAGGGCTTCATCACTGTCACAACAGGATTGTCAGACCAACAGAGTTGTTTGAAAGGATAACAAACTTTTTTATTAGTGGAGAATTGAAGTTGTTTCAGTTTGTGCAGTTGAGGGCTCATACATGTTTTCTTCGCTGACATTATATGGCACGAAATGAAAGAGACGTCTGTAAGGTTATTGCCCCCTTATGATAACAATAGCCCAAACCCTTGGATACATCACAGCTAAACAAATTAAGACTAACTAGATGTACTAGCTCCTGTTTCAAGTTTTCAGTGACACTCCATTCAAAAGTTCTCACAGAAGATAATCTTTCATAGAACCATAGGACGGTTTGTGTTGGAACGGACCTTTAAAATTCATCTAGTTCACCCCCCCTGCAAAGACCAGGGTCATCTTCAACTAGATCAGGTTGCTCAGAGCCCTGTCCAACCTGACCTTGAATGTTTCCACGGCTGGGGCATCTACCACCTCTCTGGGCCAGAGAAAACAGCAAAAGAGCAACAGGGAGGGCTCGTCTGCACAAACGGCTTTCCAAGCTTCATGAGTGTGCCAGTATTGCATCCATCTAATGCTTGCGATCCTAGAGTCACTTCCAAGGTGATTTCAGACAAAGGTAGCTTTGCAATGAAGATCCCCTGCAGAACTTTTCACTGAATAGCTGTGGAAGGCATGGCCCTGGAATGAAGAATAAAAATGGCACCAACTTCCAAATGTCTCTCATCTCCCTCGCTACAACCCATTGAACTATCCTTCACTTAAAAGACATATGACACTATACAAAGAAACAAAAGATTCCACATACTTTTGCTATGAAAAAAACACTTAACTTTTCTCCACTGTTCATCTCTTATGGCACTGACAGTTCCAACACATTGCTGACATTGTATTGGAACTGTGTGCTGGAACTGTGATAGGCAAGAAGTTCACCAAGCGTGTTGACCTAGGACAGGAAATGCCAGGGGCAAGTTCCATATTTTTAAAGCCAGCTGGGTAAGATAAATATCTTTGAGTAGGTTACTGGTCATCAAAGCCAATAGGAGGTTCCCTACCTTTCTAAATTGTTTTACTCTTTATGGTTGAGTAGAATCTTCATTAATATAATTGTTGACAACTCATTATCACAAGTGAAATAATTAATTGATATAGCTAATTAACATGTTTGGCTTTTTCCTCTGACACTGAGGGTCCAACTTTCCTCTCAGGCTCACTGAGAAAATCCCACAGATTTTGGTAGGATTCTATTGATTTTATATTCTAGTTAATGATAACGGTGGTTAGCTTAAAGTTTGTTCATCTGAAATATTTATTATATTTCTTTTATTTTTGATGATTTTCTGGCCATTTTGTGCAATTTAATCTTAGTTAAGCTTATTGGAAGCATTCAGTGAGATTCACTCTGAATTTAAATAAGAAATCATGTTTACAGAAACTTTTCCTGTATTACTTACTTTCAGATCATTCATGTGAACAATCTTTAGTAAAACAAATTCATCCCCTGCAAACCCACTGAAGTCAATGCATTTGCCTCCATTCTGACTTTAGATTCTTTGCATTCCTTGGTCTTCTAAACAGAGATTGAGTTTTTCTATACATCAGTATAAAGAAACACCTCCTACGCACCCTGCTGTGCATAAAGGCAACTGGGGCTATTCATGTAAAGTTAGCAAAACTTATCCCCTAAGCCTTATAATAGAGTTCTCTTTATCTGTTTTTCCTTGCATTTGTTCCACAATGCCTTTTTTTCTTTTTTCTGAAAAAAAGATTTTCTTTCTCTTATTACTTGCCTGAGGAAGAAGCATTTTCCCAAGGCTATTCATCCAGAATCGAAAGTCGAGTGATAACTGTGAGTTAGACAGCTTAATGCACCAAGCTCTGGCCTTTCACCTCTGACAGTGGTAAAAATGTAAGACCTTTGTTTATTCATATTATGGGTACAGGGGAGGCAGCTGTGAACAATGGTCCATAAAACTAATTTCCTAATGACTTAAATAGGTGACTTGGAAAGCCTGATGCAAGGCTTCTGCGAGTGCGTATGGTGTATAGATGTGTATACAAGCGTGAGTAAGAAATCGATTCTCCATGTTGGCACATCATTCAGCATTTTCCAGAGTTAAAACACTATACCAGCTATCAAGGAGTCACGTCAAATATGTATTCCCTAATGGTTATCTGCCTAATTAGTAAAAAATAAAATAGTAGATTGTATTGTAGCGACATAAAAAGAGAAAGTTTTATCCCAAGGTTAAAGAAGTTGCAACATCCTCAAAGAGTAATCTTAATTCAGTGCTGAAGGGTTTGTTAGAGATAAATATAATTAGTGAATGTCTTAAAGCACTAAAAAAGTGCTTAGAGCACTAAAAGCACTTAAAGCACTAAAAAATCTTTAACTATATTTAGAAAGTAGTTTTTCTTTGATATGAAATCTATGCCATGACCAGACAAGCGCTTAAGGGTTCAGTAGCACTAATGCATCCACAAAGACCCTCTCCACGCATCTATTGCAATCCCTCCTCCATTTTATGTCCCTTCATTGTAACTATTCCTTTTCTGACAACTAACAAGGGACATAACTTGATCCACACCAGCAAGATCATACTCTCTGGTACCATCAACTTAACTCCCATATTACATTAATAGGAAAGATTTCATTAATGTTCAGGAACGATTTGTGAATTAATTGTGTTTTGAATCCTTCTAATACTGAACAGCATTCTTGAATTTGTCTGTCAAATTAATCCCTCTGAGGGCACCTAAGAGAGGGAATAATCTTGGGAAATAGCCAGGAAATTGAATTTAGCCTCAAATTTCAATTTCTTGTATCAATGTTGTTCTTAGTTTCTGGTGTAAGACTTGAAAATAATCCAATTAAATTGCTTCAGGAAATGGCATGGTATGATAACAGATATTCTTTGCCTTCCTGCATATGTAGAGTGTGCGTGTCTATGTGTACAAACTAGAAAGCCAAGGCAAACCTTTCAAAGGAGCGGAAGACAGTGTAAAAAAAAAGAAAGCAGTGTGTTTCTTGTCAGAATTCTACAAATTAGGCACATTAAAATCAAATAATATTTATTACTGTCTGAGACATTGCAAGGACAATAGATTGATCATTGTTGCCGAGCACTTTATTTTCTATAAACCTCCCTATGGTGTTGAAGGACTGCTGGGCAAGGTGAGAAAGATGAAATGTCTATTTTGAACTAATATCCATTGCTTTGCACTGACAAAAGTAAATTTGTTTCCATGGGACAATCATTGTTAAGGATTTCAATCTCTTCAAATATTTTAATCATTTGAAAGGATCTATGCAAATTCACTTTACATATTGCTTACAAGAACAGCGGTCTCAATGTGAAGGAGGGAAGCTTAAACTGCGATTGCTTTCAACTCAAACATTGACATCATCCTTGCCCCGCAAAATCACCAAATGCCTTCCCCCTCCCCACAATGTGACATCATAAAACAAGACGTTGGACTGGAATTAACCCAGGCCCAAATCTCTGTAGAGACTCTGTAGGATTATCTCTCCTGTCAGAGAGATCTTGTTTTACAGCCTATGATGAAACCTGTGCACGCAAATACCTAAGGGGAAAACAATAATCAAGACCCATCCCCATTCCAGCATTTTGGTTAAGTAGCAGCATACACACAAGAACTTTTTCCTTTTAGGTGTTTTCTATTTACTTTCAGTTGATGATACATGTGATCACTCAGTTGTAATGTTAAGCATACTCGTATTTTACTGACCAAATACAGAAACATTTTAATGGGTGGAAACAGTCATGAGCCAGTTCATATTGTCCCATTGAGGGAAGAGGAAGCAGGGTCAGGCTTTTCTCTAAGGTTATGAGCATTTTTAGGAGGGGAGAAATTATTTCCTAAATAGTGGCTTGGCAGTCATATCCTCAGAGGCTTCACACCGCTCCTATGCTAAGGTACCACCAGCAACACTGTTTCCGGGAACTTCACAGCTCTGCTGGAGGATGTTATTACAGTATTATTTGAGAATACTATTGTTAAATAGCAAATCTCTCTTTGAATGCAGTGTTGGATTTGAATTTTAAGGATGAAGGGGGTGATACTTTTAAGAATACTGTGTGGCATTAGTTGACATCCAGCTGGACATCATATAGGCTATTTAGAGGTTCCCGAAGAGAAGCACTGGGGAGATACTGGAGAGCGTGCCCATAGGACTGCATGCCCTACCCTGTTTTGGTTTTACTTGCCAATACCTTCCATTCACTACTGGGATGGATAAAATCTTATGGAAATAGAGGACCGCCATTCCAGCAGCAAAGATGACAATGGGTAACATGTCTGCAAGCAATGGACCCACCTGAGGGCTCATGTCAGTCTCCCAGCACAGTTTCATAGTAGAGTTATCTTTGAGAGCAATCTGCCCACTCAACAAATTGCTTTCCAAAAGTGCATGGAGAGGCTAAATCTGGCTCTACTGACTCCATTGAGGTCAATTCATATGTTCAGTCAATGCAGTGGAGAGCAGAGTCCTTGGGATATGTTACGCCTGGTCTGCATTCACACATCTGAGTTTTCTTCTGCCAGAACTCTGTAGAGCTCACTCACGGAACTCACCAGCAGAAAATTCAGTTACAAATCTATGAAAACAACATGCTTGACTACTCTTTGCACTAAGCTATGGATTTAGTCTAATATTTATTCACGTCAGAGTCTGACCTTTTTGCCGTATTCCTATGATTGAATTCTGGCGAACAAAATACCTCTACAAAACACTCAACTGGCAAATGATCCACACTTTGAACAGAGCCAAAGTGGAGTGATGATTGTAGAACAATCCTGCTTGGTCACCCTTTTTAGTCTTCCTCTTTGTCTCTTGTTTCGCTTGGTTTTGTTGTTTTTTGGGGTTTTTTTTCCTGCAGGTTTGACTTTTCTTAACCTTCCAGATGAACATATAATCTCTGCATCCTTTCATTTCTGCTTGAGCTGACCTTTTTTTTCTCTTTTGGAGCATGGGTAGGAGGGAGAAAATGGGTTAACTTCACTTCAGAATGAGCACAGAGCTGATCTAACTTCGAAAGGAGTGCTAGGAAGATGGCAACACAACCACTTCTGTGATGTCCAAGGAATTTCTACAGGGAAAACTCAAATAACCTCATTTTTCATTTCTTCAGTCAAAAAGAACAAGGTCAGTTTGGGGCCTGGTGGGGTTTCATTTGGCCTTTTTGGGGGTTTTATTACTCCAGTTTGTTAGTTCAAGCCATATGGTTTTGCCAAAAATAATTTGCTTGTGTTTACCAGGAACAAACAGTCAGTGGAGCAAGCATTCGTTGTGATAAATAGTGTTTGGCATGAAGGGACAAATCAGAGGAGCATAGCCACTATAAAAGCTGTTCTTTTGCTCAAAGTGAATGTTAATGACACTCATTCAGTGATAAACGAATTCAAAACACTATGTTACTGGAAAGAAATCCTTGACTTCAAGAAATATGCTTGTGTTGCTGTTGAGTCAGAAGCTGGCAGAAGCAATACTGACATAAATATTTTCTTAAATATTTACTTTTTTGCTTTTTCTATGCATATTTTATGACCCTAAAAGAGGTCACTAGAGAGTGTCCCAGTTTTGGGGTTTTTTTATTTATTTGAAAACAAAGCTATGGTCTTGATATAGTCTACAAAGTTCTTTTTCTGCCATTTAAACCCAACCCACCAAAAAGCAATCAGCAATCCTTCCCATCCTCAGTGAATGTGTTTACATATCTGAGTCTAATAGTTTAGCCTGACAGGCCAATAATCCATGTTTTACAAGTTTCCTAAGGATGTATTTAAAAATTCCGTGGTTTGGAGCTGCGTGTTTAAAAGGCTGCCTTTTTCCTCCTGCTATACTACTGCAGTTGTACTTATCAAAGGCGCTTGGGCTGAAGCCTGCCTACCTCAATGAGTTTTCAGCAGAACATTTTGGTGTGAAGAGTCCACACAGGCAGGAACCACCTCCTCTCTTTCCAAACATCCGCAAGGCAGCGGTATTCAGGACATACTGCAAAACTTCAGAGAGGGAAAAAAAAAAAAAA
>VXBH01001551.1:18059-50140 GCA_013400035.1 Rynchops niger | reverse complement strand
AAAAAAAGAGAAGAAAAGAAAAAAAAAAGATAACTTCATAAAGGTATCTCTTTGTGTTTTGCTGTTTTCAGATTTTCTCCCTGGCTGATTATTTGCTGTTGCAGGATGGAAAGAAACTGCTGTTTCATTGTGCTTTTCTCTTAATTTGTATTATCCGGTCTTTTAAGGATGTGAAGTCAAGCCTTCAAAGTTAGCACCGGGTTGAAGTTTCAGAGCTTTAATTCTGCCCCCTTGTGCTCATGTATAACGGTACAGTCTTTAATTAAATTACCACATGCTATTTTTCCACAGGACTCCAGCCTCATTCTGTGCACAGGATGGGCTGCCCTCACTGAATGACAGCTATTCAGTACGCCTGCATGATCCTCTTCATTCACTGTGGCACATGCCTTATTTACTCTACGTTATTCATAAAGCCGCAGTGAAGACAGAATTATTAATTTACTTTTCATACCACTCATCCATTTCACAGTAATTCTGCAACATTTTGAGACCAGGGGACTACTGGGCTCAGAGCCAGAAGTTGCAAGATTCACCTCCAGTGTTGCATGCCCTACCGTTCCCCTTCCGTCCCTGTCATCTCATGCCATGCCCATGTCAGTCTTCTTTCTCCTGTCCTCCAACTTTTGAACCCTCTTTCCAACCTCTTTAGTCAGCAAATCCTTCTCTCCTCCCTTTCTTACTCCCAAATGGCAGCTACATCGTGACCCGGTGCCCATGGGAGCAGTGATTGCGGGTAAAGCCCTCCTCAGTCGGTCCAACAGTGTGCACGTTCAGCGCAGATGGAGTCTTTGGAGAACTGGCTGCTAAACTTTAACAAGTCTCTACTGAGCATGTGAATAAGATTTTTCAAAGGCTTATAACTTGGCCAAATTTAGGCAGTTTTTCATAGAGATGAAAAAGCACATTCCTGTCACCAAGGCAACCCACTTGCTTAATTTAAAGTTCCTCTGCCAAAACATTGCAGCGCTAGCACTTCTCAACAAACACTTTGCAAGAATTTCTCTCTTTTCTTTAAAAAAAAAACATGGCTAAAACAATACAATTTGCTCTAATCCTCTTCTCAGAAACAGCTGAACCATTTTTACTCAATTTTTCCAAAGACAGGCTGAGTCAGAAACACAGCATAGAAATCTTAAGCCCAAATCATTAAAGTTTGGCAAAACTATAAGCAACTATAAATGGGATTTTTACCCTGAGAGGTGTCCGGCAAACAGAGAGATAAATGGAACTACCAAATGCATCTAAAAGGAAAAGCATCTTGAATTTTGGAGGTCTTTGGGCTTCCTTCCTTGTTTCTTTTACACAGATAACAAATAAAACGTTCTCTCCGTTTCGTCTCTCGGTTGGGTTGCTACACTCTATTTTTCTGTACTTCTGTGGTAAGAGAAGATTTTTCTTTACTTTTGTGGTAAGAACACGGACAACTGTCACAAGATAAATCACACTAAAAATCCTGAAGTAGCTAAGCAAAAGGCCTATGAAGAAATAAAATACTGCTCTGAAGCTGATTGTCTGGGTATGAAGGCATGAGTAGGGGTTGACCACTGTTGGCCACATCTTTATTAAATAGATTTATTTTGCTGCAGTATGCGTGTGGAGCTGGCAATCACAGAGCAGGACTCTGGTGCGTGAGCTCAGTCCAAACGTGAAGTTAATAACTTACTGCTACTCTCTAGAGCTTCCCAGGTACAAAAGAAGGATGAGATAGTAGTAGAACAACCTAAACACTGCACAATAAACCACAATCTCTCCTTCCTTACCATCTGTACACATTGAGAGCAATTTTATACTCCAGGCACACAACAACAAAAACCAGACACTGCTTTCTGTTGGGAAGGTGGTGAGGAGGAAAAGGGATTAATCTCTACAGTGTTATTTTCATGAAGAAACACGAACACTTACTTGGTGACAGCTGGAGCACAGTTTGCATCTCCTGGCCTGCATCTGCTCAGCTTAAAACAAATGTGGCGGAATTACTGAAGACAGAGTCCCATTCCCACAGCCCATCACTAGTGTCATCAGGGTAGAGTAGCAGTGGGCTGTGGCTCACTGGGTCATTTTCCTTTCACTTCGCAGGCAAAGAAGAGGCCACAGGCTATTTCTAGCAGGGTAGTCGCCTTTATTTGAGTGTGATAGGAAGAGCCAATGAGGGAGTGATTGAATTTTGAAATACTTGTAGTCCCTTTGCCTCTTGCCCGAAAGCCATCAATGTAAAAAGGCCTCACCAAAATATTGTTAAAGTTTGTGGGGCAGACTGAGAGGGCTGAATCCTAGCTTCCATATGCCACAGTATGGGTACACGATATGCAATATAGACATAAAGGATTGAAGAAAATCGGGCAACGCCGAATAGGTACCCTGCCCCACAAGGTGAGGAAACTGAAGACATGTACATTAGCTCCCTTCTGTCAGTTACTGTGGGTCCCAGGAAGACCCACAGCAAAAATCAGGATGGACCAAGTATTTGGACTGCACAGCTGTACTCTCTGAGTTCATGTGTAAGGGGGATATCTTGTTGCCAAGTTCAGGAGAATACTTGGAACAAAGGGATCTGGAAACAATTATGACAGAGAAAAGGCATAGTAGGACCTCCATGAAAAAAAACTGCATAAAGTGACTATTAGAAATCCGAAGGCAATGCACAGGAAGAGATTTAATGTGGCGTGTGGGCATCTTGCTATAGAGTCAGAGAAGAAAGGTTGGAATAAGGTAGCAATTTTGGAGCCTACCTCATGCACTGACTTGTTCTTTAGATGACTAAGTTGCATATTATTAAAACCTTCCTTGCCAAAAGCAAGCAGTCAGAATCAGGCAGTGGTCAACAACAGTAGGTATTTCTAAGACTGTACACTCCCACCCCTGGTAACAATTACTTTATTCCACTTATTGCATTGTATTGTATTGTATTTCCAAAGTCCATGGGCCTTAAATATGTCAATGATAGAAGCAATGTTCCTAAGACTTCCCTTTCTGACAGTAATAGGAAAGACAAGCCTTGCATATATAAGGGCCCTGTTGTACTTGGAAAATACATCTTTACAATAAAAATAGCAATGGTGCAATAAGATAAAGAGGAAATTACCAAATACTTTTGGGCTTGTCCAGCAGATCTGTAACTTCTCTTTTAAAGACTGAATTACCCATTAGATAACGTTGCTCTGAAAGAGGTATAATTTGCTACTAAGCGTGAAAAAAAATTGACCTTTTTATCTAGTCATGAGGTGACAAAAATACTTGAACAGTTTTTGAGAAGTGACAGGTCTCTGAATTTCCAAACTCTTATGACTCTAAAAATACTGTGTCCTTAAAATTCCCAGCACTGAAGCTATTATCCCTTCTGCATGGAGACAGGCAGTAAATGTCAGATACAAAGAAACTAGTTTCCGAAAACTGTGTATAGAAAGAAGAGTCAAGAGGTTTTCTTAACTGACTGTAAAGCCACTACATCACCGTATAAGATCAGGGAAAAGGAAGATGTTCTACAGTTAAATTTTAGAGCTTTGGAGTTAATCAAAAGCGGGGGAGTAACTTACTGACAAATTTTCATCAGTAGACATACCTACCTCACTGTTTTCCTTACTGGAGGTCCATTTACCTCTCCGTGGACCACAAGGGTTGCAAGGCAAATTCTGTACGTCTGTATCTTCTTGCTTCAGACAGCAAAGCGCAGTCAGATCTATCTGGGGGCAGCAGCTCCCTTTA
The DNA here is from genome assembly GCA_013400035.1 of Rynchops niger. Lineage (NCBI taxonomy): Eukaryota > Metazoa > Chordata > Aves > Charadriiformes > Laridae > Rynchops > Rynchops niger. The sequence continues at coordinate 46,435 of VXBH01001551.1, read as the reverse complement.
AAAGGCACTGTATACACACCGCGTGGTACATTATTTTTTGTTCTTCCTTTTTGGATCAGTTCTATTGCACGTGAGTGCAGATCCATGCTTTAATGGTATGTTTCCTGCTTTCCCCACATTTGTGTGCTTTAACATGCAAATCAACATCTGCAGTCTGGTTGTGTCTTTTATTTTCCTTTCTGGGACTGTAAGAAAAAAAAGAGGAAAAAAAAAAAAACAACACAAAGGACTCTGTAATCAAGGTCTTGATACATTTGTTTTGTCAAATCCTATTCATGAACACAAGAATCAGAACAATTGTCTTCCCTAATCTGGTCTTCATAAGGCAGATAACTTCCAGGGGACTGAAAACACAACCTGAATTTCAAAGTAGCCAATTAGAGTAAGAAGTAGAAGCTGAAGCTCAAAGAGCAACACTGATAAAGTAGTGCCTGTTACTGGTAAGGCAAACACCTTACCATGAACAAGCACTGGCAGACATCTACTGTGGAGAGCAGCACAGCACCAGCCAGGGAATGCATAGGACGACCTACAGGTTATTTCTTCCTTTTCCTTTTTACTTTCTTGACATTATGCTCTCTCCTTGCTCCATTATTTTTTGGTTGATTGGAATCATAATTAACATTAATTAATACCTAGCCACCAGTTCAATGAATGTCTTAATAAGATGTCAATAAAGGACTATAGATTTCTAATAAAAAAAGGAGCACTGTGTATGTTGGTCTCTGGCAGGAAAGGAGCTGTGTGGTTACTATGAGGTAGTTTCTGCTTCTGGGTTTCTGGAAAGTCAAATAAAGTCAGCTAGCAATATTTTGTTTATAAAATGAAGCCTTCAAAATTATGACTGGTTTTGCTGATTTGTGAATTCAGTATCACACTACATGAACAGTCCACAAAAACAAATTAATTCCAGCTGAGCTAGCACTTAGCAGAGGACTGTCCTACACAACAAGAAATGTCTTTTTTTTACCCAAAATGTATGTTGAAGATGAGTATTTATCATATTTTGAAAGCCAGTCTTTGTATTGCCAAATCCCTGCAGCTAAATAAATATAATTTACTTGTTAAAACATAGCTGTATTTATCGTCATTGAATTTCAACCAGCAAAGATGTTAGCAAACGATGGGAAGCTTTGCAACATTTGCTAGTAAACTGCAGAAAGAACTTACTTCAAGATGTAAAATTTTGCTTTCCATCTTCCACTGAAGACCACAGGACCTTACTCATAAAAGGCAAGGGTCTGGTTAGTCAGCATTTATTTGGAACAAACTGGATTAGTAGCTGTCAGTCCACTTTGTTCTGCTAACCTCTGCAGGTAATACTAGAAACACAGTTTCCTCTTCTAAAGTTCCTAGTATTGCTAAAGTATGGTGTTGATTTCAGGTCATCTGACACATATTCTTCAAATTATAAGACTTTGTGTCTCAGCCAAACAGAAGAGCAAACTAACTTCTAATAGCATCCCCCCACCTTACTTTAAAACATTGTGATTTTCTAAAGCAGTGACTACATCGATTCCTCATGTTAAATATATGGACACTGGACAGATATTTCAGGGATTTAAGTGTATAGTTATCCTCCTGACTCAGAGTTGTTGCACCAGTCCAGAGCAAGGGCCATTAGGACTCAGAAAAGCTGCCTGGTTTCAGTTGCCTGCCAGCCTGGGCACAGTGTAGCAGAAAGGCGGCTGAGAGCTATTGGTGCTAGTCTCTGAAACATTTTTGGAGGTCCAGAGAGGAAACGTCTCTCCCAGTAGCTCTGACTGGCACTGGAGTTAAACACCACTGAAATACCATTTATGACAGCTGTAAATGGAGCTTTGTCCCTCAAGGGAATTCTGGGGAACTGAGTTCACATCGCCAGAAATAAATCTGATGTTTACTAAAGATCAGGCCAAGATCTGGTTGCTGTATTATTACAAATCACATTCAGCTTTACGTCCTAGGAGAATACATTTTAAAAGAAATGCTAAGGCTTAAACTTTAGTTTGAAGATACCAAAAATCAATGTAGATTAAGGCATTGATGAAATGCTTTCACATAAATCCTTAAGTAGACCCTTTTCTATCTAATTTCTACTTTGTTCCCAGCTGGTAAACTCATTACCATCCTTTGGATACTTGCACTACAGTTATGTGTCACTCTGCTGTCATGATCATGGCCTTGAATGTAAAAAGCTGGGTGTCACTTGGTTTTAGTGCTCCAAAAATAGTTGGGAATACTGACAGCTGCTTAATGCTGCAAGTAAAAATGATCCTACTTTGTTAAGAAACAAATCAGAATGAATGTAAATGATAAAAGAAGTAACCACTGCACCTCAGTCTTCATAATGAAGTAGAATTTCTTAAATCGTTGCCCCTCCAAAGCTAAACAGGAGGTCTTAAATATGCTCATTCACAGCTCCAAACTCAACGGGTAGTGTAGGTGCATATATGTCCAGACATCTGACTGAAATAAACTCTTTATGCTAGTTCTGTCTTCTTAATTAACATAATTAAGGGAATTTTACTGTCTTGAAATTTGGACATATGTTACTAAAATTAAACATCAATTTCAAAGTCTTGTAGACAACCGTCAGTCTAAAATGACAGGTTTGAGAGACTTCTCACATTTCAGAAAGCTGTATTTAACTTTTTGTTGAGTACTACTGTCCATTAAACAATTATCTGCCCTTTTGATGTCCCTGTATGACAAGCTGACATCTAATACACTTTCTACATCTCAAAGCAGGCATTCTAGTGACAACAGAATTACACAGAAGAAACACTGCCACTACACAGGACAATGTGATTTGAAACGAATGTTGTAACTAGTATGAGTGAAAAATTTTCCTAATAATATTTGTTGGCTTCTGTGAATTTGACTCTTCTGCAATATTTCTAATCAGCCAATTCACAACACTTTGTCCATCATAGAAAAGCAGATATTTGTTAGAAGCATATCTATAGTGCCAATAAATATGTTCTCTCTTACTGTAGTTATGTGCAGTTATGTATTTGTTTCTGATAGGAAGCACACATGGTGGTGAAAAGCAAAATTCCCCTCTTTTATTATTTACAAAGGAAACCACATCAGAATGCCAGAGTGATTTCCACTTTATCTTTTATGTGTCCTGTTGTGCAGAAAGTGAACTACTGCACAATGTTTTCTGGAGTGGCAATATTGTCAGCTACTCCAGAAGGGCTGCCTTCCCTGCTTTTCATTTCCCAAATCAGGTGTTACCTACCATCTTTTACTGCTATTTTACATGGGTATGGCCAACAAAGCCAGAGCCTGTTTTCCTAACTAATATTTATAGTGTCCCACTCCACACAACTGCATTTTGTTGTGCTATAAGTGATAGTGTGTCACACAAATGCAAACATTCAGTAATTTCTGATACACTCTGACTGCTAAATAATTGTTCTTATTGTAATAATTCAATAACTAATCACCCTGTAAGTCAATACCTAAGATTCTCCAGAAACTTTTGAAGTGCCGCATGCAAGATGGAAGTACTGTAAAATCAAAGCAGTGAACACATATCACCAAAAACGTATAGTCTAGCCATCGAAATACTTTTACATGTTCTAATCTTTACAACATGGCAGTAAGTCAGTTTGATTAGTAAACCAAGACATGGTAATTTGTTGCATGTCTTACAGAAAGTTTGAGAATAACGCTGAAGAAATCAGGACTACAGGACCCATGCTGAATAAGGTGGTAGATTTCCACATTCCATAAATTTGTGTCTGCATAGCATATCTGTCTCACCCTCCCTTACATCTTTTCCTTCTGATCTCTCTGAATGCCTAAATAAGGAGATAATTTACTTTGAAAAAGTCCCTGCTACCTGACCTATTGTACCTGCCTGTCTCTTACTTGTCATTGAACAACATCAGTGCAGAAAGAATGTCCTTTTTTTGTGTGCGTAGTTCCTCCCTGTAACATATCACCTTCTTCCAAGAGAACTATTTTAATTTCTGTAGGAAAAAATCTCAGTGTATTGTCCTCTTGAGATATCTCATGATACAAGCTGACCTAGTCAAGTCATAATCATAATCATGCCAAAAGAAGCTGGAAGTTCCTGTTTACACTGATGTCAGTATGTGCATTGCATAGAGCAGAGGAGGCTTTACATAGAAAGAAGATCCTGAGCAATTTTTTTTCGCCACTGGGAAATTTAAAAACCTGGCTAGTAGATACTACACTTACGGCTTCAGGAGTCCTACAAAATGTTTAGTGGTATAGTTTCTAGGCTGTCTCTGAATAGTAATAATTGTCAAATGCTGAGACCAGACATGCACTAGTTTGTGATCCTAGACAAAAGGATCAGAGACCAGCCTAGAGGAAAAGCAAAGATGACAGCTGAAGAAGAATCACCAACAAAATGCACAATCAATTTCTACTTCATTAAATTTGTCCTGGATAAATGCCCAGCTTTGCTTCTCCTGTAGGTAAGTCAGAAATGTATCTATTAAGTCAGAAGCTGTCAGACTTAATTCAATAAATCTGGAGTCCTCTACCTGTTGCACTGCAGACCAACAGGTATACCTGTACACATGCACTTAACATACATTAAAGAAAGCAAAGTATTCACTTCTGATGTGAAAATTATGCCTGGTATATTTTTGTGTCCCTACCCTCCTTTCCCCTTTCCCTCCCAGCCAAATCTAAAGCTTCTGTTTCAAACGATGCACGCAGATTTTTCTTCTTGAAAGCACCAGTGCAACATTGCTGACTTCAGAGAAACTGTGTTTCTTCTGCAGACTTGTCACTGGCAGCTGCATCAGCCCAGCGTGCTGGATCTGGCCATTACGCTATGAGGAACCTCCTATGACAAGAACTATTGCATTAGGAAACACTTAATAAAATGGACCTCTGTTGGTCTATAGGACACAGCAGCAGGAAAAATACAAACCAGGAAAATAATCCTAATGAGAAAAAGCGTAACTTTTCTAAGCTTCAACTGAGCTGAAATCATGCAAACTTTAAAAACAGTTAGAGAAAGCTTACAGCACTCCTTAAAATTTGTATCTGTAATCTTCACTAGTACATCAGAAAGTAAAGCAGAAGGAAATCTTATTTCTGACAAGAGATAGCTCTGGATCATTCAGTATTTTCAACAATTTTAGCTATCAAAGGAGAATAGAGGCATTTAGAGGAGATAAGAAATGTGAGGGACACTTGAATTTTACAAAAGAAAGAGCAAATATGCTCCAAGAAGAGCATGATTGAGTCCAAGAAAGACTTTATGATTGCACTAATGATTATGAACTGGTCTTGAAATCTCAGGGTGTTAACCAATTCTATGATTGGACACTACGTGGTGGCCGTGGTGACCCGGCGCTTGGACAAAGTCCTCAGAGCAAGATTGCTGAAAGACCTAGAACAAATTAACTTCTCAGTCAAAAGCAGTCACCCTGTCTATTCTCAAACTATTAAATAGAGAACACAAAGTGCACTGCACAGAAAACCCAAGGCAGAAGTCCCTGAAAACTTCAATACTCGCAAGACATTTGCTGTGTCACTCAAGGCTCAGTAATGAATGGCATACTGAGAAAGATGCAGGGAGAGGAAAAGTTCTACATCATCATTCAAGATTTTTTTCCAAAACTAATTCTGTAGAGTAAAATTTTTCTCACAAGTGGCATTACTGGCTGAAACTAACTCTTCCTAGGAGTATTGGATATTGCAGCAAGGGATTATGATCAGCTAAGCCTGAAAGCACAAGACTTTTTATTCATCTTAATTTGGACACTGGCAAACCAATCCAGGTGTGGCAAAACTATCCTGGTAGTTTGCATACACGCACAAAAATGTCATAGGGAAAATGAATGGGGAGGGAGAGGAACAAGAGCTTCCACAACCAAGTTTTTCCCATTAAAAACATTGATAAACAGATTGGGCAGAAACCAGAACAAAGCAGGAAAACCAGCACAGGTTGTAACATCGCTGTCAGGTTAACACTAATTTTAGAACTGTAGCACACACTGCTTGCTGGACTTGAGTTTTTATAACCAGTTCCACTATCAAAATTAGAAGAATCATAATTCCCTCGTTCCCTTTCCTCTTCCAGTTAACTACCTTATACAGGCTTGACAAGTTTGATGCTAGCTGGATGGTGAAGTTTATTAAAATGCAAGAACAGCTCAGTATTATACAAAAAACCACTACAGACCAGGCCTACTGACCTGTCTCCTACAGCAACAATAAGCAGCATAAGGGGGCCAGCATCCATGTCGTTTACCCCCTGGTCTTTTGTTAGTCTCTTATTTACTGCTCAGGGGACATGGCAAATCTGAAGTGGCCTGCCTTTTCAGCAAGGCCCTGTGGATCTCTCTCCTGAAGTGCCCATCCAGTCTCTCCTGGAATGAAGGTGAATTTCTTGTGCTTGTAAAGGCCTCGTCCAGCAGCTCCGGTTGCTCACGTGTTGCATGGAAACAAAGGTGCTAATTTAATTTGATTGCTATTCAGTCTTGTACTGGAAGACTGTTACCTGCTTTCCTCATGCCATTTAATAGACTCCAGAGCACTCACTCATCAGTGTAAGTTATCCAAACCTGGGACAAGACAGCAACACTTTACAGGTATCCAAAATTTTGCAATTTTTCATGGCTCTTACATCACTGAGAATAAACCCACTGCCCTGTCCATAAAAATATTACATCCTGACACTTTTTAAGACAACAGAAATTAAGATTTGGTATCGAGCTACCTCTGCTGAAAGGACACTGCAGTTAGTACAAATCACAATGGTTACTGCATCGCAATTGAATCATACCATTTTAATATTTAGTCCACCATGGATGTTGGAAAAATTCATATACAATAGAAAGTTCAAATGATCTGTCACTTCTCCTTGCTGCCTTTTTGGATCACTTACCTGATGTGACCAGTAATCTGCCCATCATTGGGCTGATGGTGAAACAGCTCCATGTCCCAGGTGAGCGGTTTCAGACAGAATTAGACTCAGCTAACTCCTCCTCTGTCCTCTTAGTCTAGATTTTCATGTAGTTTCCAGTCTTCCAACATGAAAGCCACTGCTGACACTGTTGTACTATCACAGCTACATCCATTAGGCATTAAGCTGCTTTAAAAGGGATTTTTATGTATAATTTGAAACATAAAGCAACTCCTTTGCAATGGTACATCTTGCGCAGAGACAGAGAAGAATGCAGATCAAGGAGACAAAAATGTTATCTTTTGTTGTGATTCAGAAAATTAAAACCTTGCATTTCTCACTTTTAATCACAATGTCAGAAAAATCAAATCTCTATTTGTTGTCTTTCCTGGGTGCTGTGGAGCTGTGTGCCCTTCAGCAGGGCAGCGCTAGGAGGTGAGAATACAGAGGATCAAAAGAGTGGGGAAAATTGGTCTGCAGGGTAGGCAATCTGCAATGACATATCAGGTTTGGCTACCACTTTGATCTGCCAGTTCAGATGCTGGAACAGGACCAGATAACTGACTTTCTGTCCAGAAGCTCTTCCCTGGATGCACGTCTCTCTGCTGTTGTGCAGACTCAACCTTTATATATCCACCAAGCAAGACATTACAGCCAGTGTCTCCACTCTGGGCCAATACGTTCCCTTGGCACATGCTGAGGAATAAAATATGGCATATCCTTCTGACATGCAGACTATGACATGCTGTCCAAAGTCAGCAAAAATCCAGGTCTCCTAAAACAAATGTTGGCACAATCATCTTCCTGATACCCCTGTCAACTGTTTTGATGTTCTCATCTGAAATATATGAGCGTGAACAAATTCCAGCCACAGTAGGGCCCCACTCCAGAATACCGAGGTGTCAGTGGGCCAGTGGATTTCAGACCTACAAGAAATGAATTGTAAGGCTACCTTGCTATGGGATAACCAGCATTTGGCCATTGATGGCCTCCTAACAAAAGGAGGTCTTCCTCAGAGAGCTAAGAATTGCTTTATGATGATATAGCACCTTTTTCTCTATGAACTCCTCCAAAATGGGTTGCAAATGCAGACCTACGAACACATCAGTAAGCTAACACCACTTCTGTCTGAAGGATGGACAAATTTTCCTGCAGCACACTGTGGTATTTCACAGAGATGTAACTTGTGCTTAAACCAGGCCAAGAACTCAAACCAGTCACTAGTCTCTGCACGATCACTAAAATCTTTTGTCTTGTCCACTTCCATTACTATATGAACTTTTCATAAGCAGGCAGCCCTCTTTGCCAAGAGCTTTGGAAAACATCATTTTGTCTAAATTCTCTTATAAAAGCTAAAGAAAGGCAGATTTACCTCTCCTGCCAGTTGCTTTTCTCCGGGGTCTGAGTTGCTATATAACACAAGTAATGTCACCTCACTGATTTCAAGTAGGTTTATTTCCATACTATGTTTTCCCCCAAAACCGAGCAAGGAGAAGAATGTGTACAAATCCATTGAGACTGCACATACAAAGTACAGCAATGCATGAGAGGGGGATTTCTTGCTGCAGTGTGGAAACCAATGAGCTATTACTTATTGTACCATCGGCACTGCTGATCCAAACTCCAATCTGCTGAATACAGCTTTACACAAGGCAGTTTAAAAGGACAAAACCCCAGGGTCAGTGGGAATAGGAGGCAATCGCTGTTTTGTATGTTCAGTGTCATTAAACAGAGTGTTTCTAACACATAGTACTTTTGACGCAAAGAAGCTATAGGGTTTATTGTATGCCAAGCAGAGATCAAGTAACTGGTCTTCGTCTGAAGGTTGAATTTTACCTCGCCCACCCAAGAAACAGGTTAAAAAAAATATGCCTTTTTCAGAGAAACTTTTGACAAAAAAAGCACAAAGTATTAAAAAACCCACCAACTTTCAAATAATAATAACAATTTTTAAATAACAAGTAGATTCTCAGGGTAGAACTGCAATATACTGGCACACCAAATGTTTCCTAAGTGCTAGAAATGAGGATATATTTGTCACATGAATTGTGCTACAAATGGAACTGGACCAGTAATATTTATTCAATCATCAGTTCACTGATCCTCTTTCTATTTTAATACTTTGTTCTAAAATATTATCACTCCAAACACTAACAAAGGAAGGAAGAGAATTCACTAATATGAATGATTTGTAGAGTATAACTTTCATACATAGATATAAATTTTAAAGATTCACATAGGTTTTGGTTGGGAATCACCGGAGAGGGACAGATTATCTCCGTGTGGTACATTTGGGCAGAGGAGATGTAAATTTCTTTCCTATCTTATGCATCCCCTTGATTAAACCACTTCATCTCTCTGTGCCTCCGTTCCCTATCTATAGAAGGAGGAATATCTCTGCAAGTCTTGACCTACTCAAACTGAAAAGCACTCAACAGTATTACTAATAAATAATAAAGGGAATGCTTGCTGAATTAAACCTAAGTTCAGCCAGAAAAGAAAAGCCAGGTGACTAAATGTTTTTGCTTTGCTTTGGTTTCTTTTTTTTTTTTTTTTTTTTTTCTTTTTTTTTTTTTTTAATGAGTATTCCCTAAATCCTTCAGAAAGACAGAAGCAAAACCTGCCTCAAGATCTCTTCAAAGAAGATTGGAACTATCAAAATATTAAGCTCAGGTCAAGAGGCAAATGTAGCCTAGCTCACCGTGCAGCACTCAGCCCTCCAGTGCTAAGCGTAACATTTGTCTCCCTATGTGATAAATGGACAAGGCAGGCACCTTACTTAGACATTTGCATAGTCTATTGTGGATACTGGGTTGATGTTCCTATTGCTGTAATCGAGGCACCTGAAAGCTACCAGCATAAAATCAGATGACATGAATGCCCTTGCAAAATACAAACGTCCGAAGCAACCCAAAGCCTCAAAAGACAACTCAGGGAGTCTGAGCTCCCTGCCCTGCCCCAGCCAAAGGCCAGTCCAACGCTACAACAGCCTTGCACAACTCAACAGTTTCCTTTCTGCAGAAAGGAAGTCGCTACTGCAGCAGAGATAAAGTTGGAAATTCTGTTTACAATATCAAACCAACATTTAAGGAGTATATTGGCATCTTGTCTGCAGGCGGCACTTCCAGGCTTTACTGAACACACACTTTAGATGTCCACAGCAGAGAGAACTCATGCTGTCAAACAGGGAGAAATTTACAGTTAGCCAACAGCTCCTATTATAAGTGGCAGTTTCTTACTAAGAAATACTTCATATATTTCAAATTATCAGAGAGGCATACGTTTTAATGCTTTGTGTCAACTTTATCATGACTTTAAAAAATTCACTTCCTCACATCACTTCACTGCTTTTTCCACATGGATATTTACATCACTGCTGTTTACTCTCTACGCTTCTACTTCAGCTTACAAAGGTGTCATAATTCACACCACCAACACTGTTACAAATTAATCTTTCTACTCTGGATGTCATCAGTGAATAGGTGAGAGCTTTATTCCTTGCCAAAGCTTCCTGTCAAAAAAACCCCAACCCCAAGCAACCAACCCTTGAAAAGCACCTACGCAGCACAGAACAACAAAAGCCTATGTTTTCTACTGTGATTTTACTGGGTAATTAATTTCAGGTACTATTTATCTGTGACTTACGAAGATACTAAGAATTTGATCTCTAGGAACACACTGTTGATTACACCTGTAAAACATCTGCAGTTAATCAAGGACTATTTAAGAAAAGAAGAGAGCCAAGGTATGCCACCCAACTACTCTATTGTCACTGCAAACAAAAATCAGAATATTTCAATACTTTTCTTGACCTGTCATCCTTGAGAAAATTTGGGTTTCTTGGGGCTGATTTATCATGGCCATGGATTGACGACCTAAATCAGCTCTGTAAAATTACCATCATTCCACTCCTCTGAGTGCAGGCGCATCCCCCACGAGAATGCATGTTCCCACTAGCATTCACGGTCCAGAAGAAGACGTAAACATCCTCAGCAATTAATTCCTTTTGCATCCCAGTAACTCACACTGTAGGAGAAACAGAGTCCAGCTGTCTTGGACGTTCTTTATGTCTACTTTGCAATAGTCTGATATACGGGTGGAGGCATTAGGTGAAAAATCTCTAACAAAGATAAGGAAAAATCATGTACATTACATAAGATTATTCTAATGTAGACATGCATTGCAGAAAAAAAAATTGTCATTTAAAAGCAGAGAATCAGCTTCCACGAAATGTATTTTACAAGTTTTACTGTGAGCGAACGCTAGAGGGTACCAGTATTTAAAACAGATGATAGTTATAATGGTAACTTGCCAATAGGGGAAAGTAACACTGGAGAGAGGCATGTTCTTCCTCTCTTCAGTCTGAAAGAACACATTGTGTAACTTGTGCCTGTTATTCTGTGCGACGCACAGCCTCCAACTTATGAGTTAAGTTATACAGATGTTGTCTGAGTCCACTTATCTTGTCCCTGACTTACAGACACTTGCTAAACTGTATGGTCTGTAGGGCTAGTTAAAAAGAAATTCAACTGCAGCGTTTTTTATTTCCAGAGAATTATCATTTTAGGTGAAAACAAAGCCTTAATATTGTCATTAAAACATGTTTCCATCTGGAAAGTTAGTTTTGCTTAGCTGAACTCCAATATTAATTTGGTTTCTTTTCACTCAGGAACATCTTCAGCATAAATGAGTTTTGACATATGCTCAAATTGCCGTAAAATTAAAACACACACATACACGGACACACAAAAACGTCTTGTAGATAATAAGTATCATTTAAAATTGTCCTGTCCAGAGAATAGTTTTTTAAAGTACTTGTTCATTTGATGGAGCACAAATGCACAGAACTTCTGTTAGTGAATGCAATCTAATCCGGGTGCCAAATTCTCACTGACATGAAAGGGATTTAGATATCTAGTTTTATGGATTTTGTTCTTCTTCACTTAAGAACAGTTCACATGAGATCAAACTATTTTTGTTGCCCATCTGTTGTTCACTTCTGCAGCGTAACTGAAAAATCTCGACACCTGAAATACCATACACAGGAGGAGTAATATAGGATGATTACAAACACACTAAAACTTTGGATTCAGGAAACATCCCTGACCACAGTATGTTTTGCAATCTGTTTCCCTTAAAATTTCAATTCCTTCTTTTACATGTGAGGTAAACTCTTCTTGCAGAAGTCCAGTCTTGTACTGCTAGTATATGAGACTTGGAACTTTTCTGAGGTTTATCAGTAAAATGACATACAAAAATAACACAGAGCACCTGCCTGCTTTATCTTGCCTACCTAGAGCAAATGTTCTTGCTTTCATAAGCAATTCAGCAAAACATTTAAAAATGCAAGAGGGGGCTGGGGGGGTGGAAAAGATAATAAATTAAGATCATAAGATAAATGAGAGGAAAGATTTACACCTTTCAAGTAGAGGCCTGAGAGCCGAAGTCTCATGCTGACATTCTGCAAAGACATCACATGATAATCCCAAGAAATTATTTTGTGTTGAGGATAACGCTGCCACTGAGCAATGAAGGAGTTTGCTGGCAGAAATGCTGAAAGACTGACATCGATCAAAGTTAACTGCAGCGTCTTTTCTCATGCTGCACACCCTGGAGGGCTGCCAAAGTGTGTCTCAGGTGCAACTGATGATGAGGCCATAGATGACTGTGATGATGACTGATGTGAGACTTGTGCCAATGTTTGGCTTCTGAAGGCATCTTCCGTTTCCTCTCTCTTGCCTCTTTTTTATTTTATTTTATTTTTAAATATAGCCTGTTCTTTTATTTATTAACTGGAGCTTAATAAAGATGCATACTTCATCAAATGGAAAAAGCCTAAATCTTACAGCTGAGGGTAATACTGATAATTCCCTTTTTCCCTCAGCTGGCTGATCAGGACCCTTTATTCTCTTTTAACTTCCCCATGCCTTCTTTGGCAAGGTTAAGGAGCCCAACTAATTTTGCATGTTGCTATGAAACAGAAGAACGCCATATTTAGCTGGTGCAAAGAGAAAAGGAAATAAGAAGCCCTTTCCCTGACCATCATCACCATTAGAGTTGATTTCAGTTGTTGTGACACCCTGCTTGTACGACAGAAATAAACAAATCACGTTATTCACAAACTGCACATAGGGCCCACAGAGTGCTCACAGTTATTTATTGCAGCTTATTAGCTTGCTCTTATCTCACTACTACATGCTGAAGGTAAAAGGAAGTCCCGAGAATTGGAGAAGGTTTATACCCAAATGATGAAGGGAAGACCACGAGAAGTGCTGTACAACGTAAGATTCATTTAGCCTTGGACACACTTTGTGAATCGGTCCCCAGCGCTTGCATAGCACATGCAGTGTCAGTCTACAGCAGACCTCTCCATCCTGGGACACTCCAAAGCAGCAAAGATCTGTGAAAAATACAGAGAGATTAAAGAAGTCAGTTTGTTTTTCTGTGATGTTGGACATGAGAACAGTAATGTAACTCTCGCAGGCCACTCTCTGCTCTTTAATATAATAGCATACTAATGTCACATAAACCTGCCCCTACCATTTCAGTTCTCAAGTTGTTGTTGAACTGGACCCCATGAGAGAAAGAAAACACATTTCTTTAGCCCTAGGATGCTTCCCTTGCCACCTTTCAAACACTTGCTGCAAACAATGGAGTCTGCATAAATTTAAAAGGGTCGAGGGATCTTTTCTCATGGGAGGTGTTAGGGATCACTAGCAGCTTCTCTGTTGTTATTAAAATTACCTGCCTGTTAAAACTAGTTAGGGAAGAAACAGTTACTGTTAGCACAGGAACTGGCACGATTTGACTCCCTTTAACACAAGTGGTCTAATTAACACCTCTGATAAGTTTCTTGCAAGGCATTTGAGAACTCAGAATTACAGTCTTGCACTGCTTTGCGTTTTGTTTGCCTTCTGTGTTAGACCCGGACATAACTTCGCACTTACAGGCTCATGTCTTCACTTTTTTTTTTATTCTGAGGCAGGAGGTGATGTCTGCAACAAGCAGCACATAAGGCACTAATTCTGCGTTTGGTATGGCCCTACATATCAAGTTGATTAGGAGGTATTTTCTGTCTTTTGCATTGTACAAGACAAGTTCAGCCTACCTGCTTGGAAACGCTCCTTTTTAGTCTTATTTGTTTTATATGTGTTCAGTCTGTGCTTACATGTGGTGGTGAATTTTTAACTTGGAAAAGTGACAGAAACTTGCTTTTTCTTCAAACAGATGTAGGACCAACCCCACACCGATTAATAAACGCTATCTCTAAGTGGAGAAATTTTTCATCACATTCAGGGAAAGATACATCTTGTTTCTCCAAGTAATTCTCTTAGTAATAAGAAATTCTACAGGACTTAAAATAAGTCCCCTGAAGTTATACCCAGGAGGACCAAAGGAGAAGGTGGGTAAGACACAGACCTGCTCCTCAAGAAAGGAAAACTATGAAACTAAAAGTGTTCAAATGGTAAGGAGGAACATATGAGTAGTTTGTAGCAGTGGCAAATTGTCTCTCTCTGCCTGTGGATCAGCATCCGCTTACACAGCTGCCTCCTGCAGCTTAGATGGCACAGTCTCTCACGACCATGTGGCTGCACCTGAACCAGCTGCCTTATCAATTAAAATCATTATCATTCATATTCATTACAGTTAAGGGTCCCAGCCATATTGTGATCGAGGTTGCAGTGGCATATAATTGAAGAGACTTATGCAAGGAGCCTGAACTCACTGAACTCTTTCTTCCTCTTCCTTCTTCCACACCCTACCGACTCCTTACTCGTCTTCACTGGTACTTGCCTTGTTCCACAAGCTGATTTACAAATGTTGCAAAACACCTGTTCATAAAAACAAACTGGAACAGTGAATAAAATCAGTCCAGAGGGCTGAGGAGTGTTTCTTGGCTGCAAATCCAAATGGGACAAAACTGCATAAGGGGTGGAGACAGGTAGAACTCAATGACTGATACAAATCTCAGTCTAAACAGATGCAGAGAGACTGGAAAATATGCTACAAAACCAGAGGTCTGTGACTCTTCCTTCTCTTTAAAGGGAGTCTTTCCGTCCAATTACACTGGGAACTGTTTATGTATCTGCTTGAAATGACACAGATCCATGTCAGTTTTAACGAATTGGACAAAGAGATGGTCATCACCTGGAACGAAGGAGTTTTTCAACTCTGGAGAGGGGGTGGTAACTAAACACCAAAACCAAACAACAAATTAGCTGGTGTGTCAGTTTGGATCAGGATGAAAACACAGGAAATGGATCAGGACCACTTGATGCATGGGTATGGATGTGAAAAAAAAAAAAAGGCATTTAGACACCAAAGAAGCAAGGTATCTTTTTTTTCCCTTGTACAGGTAGAGACTGGAGGGTGAAAGAGAAGAGACCAGGAGCAGATGCAAAAGTTTAAAAAAAAATACCTAGAATAAAAAGCACGCTCTGATTTTCTGGAAAAGCTGCATGAACCCTAGACACATCTGGTTCATTCTGACATGTGCTTAAGGAGTCCATAGCTGTGGATAAAATGAGGTATGAATGAGCAAGCAGGTACCTCCTATTTTGTCTGTTTCTTTTTTTTTTTTTTTTACTAGCTATTCCTTATGTGTGTAAACCCAGAAGGCTTCTTCAGATCTGAGAAAGCATAAATCACTGGAAAATTGTAGAGTCCACATGGGTCTTTAGAGTGCAGTGTAATCCAAGTACAAATTCCTTTCTTTTTTGCAAAAGCACAGTGCTTCTAGAAAGCATGTCAGAAAGTCTAAGGCAAAAGAGACGGCTGTAGCAGTGGCCTAGACAGCACTCAGGACCAATGTGAGGGGAACGGCATTGGCATTCATATGGCACCATATGGCAGCCTGACAAAGGTCTCCTGCATAGCTTAATCAAGGGCTCAATCAGAAAGACCAGTCTATATCTTAAAATATTTGTTTTAAATGTTTTTTAAAAGATAAAAGCAGCATGGAACAAAATATATGTGAATTACATTAAAAGGAGCCACAAACAAGGAAAAATAAAGGAAGAAAAAGTAGTGTCAGAACCAGACAAAGTTCAAAGGACATAGAGAAATCTGAGGGATCACAAAAAAAGAGTTTTGTGAGAAACAATGAAAGATTGGCAGAAGTGTGGAGGATATAGTAAGCAAAGAAGAAAAAGTGTCCATGACCAACTAAAACTGCTGTCGGATGGCATCAGTATCCCCTGCAACCCCCTAAAGGCTTAGCTTCACCCGGTCCTGCATGACATCCTGCTCTGTGGGCCACTGGGCAGAAGGGAGCTGCCATCCCCTTATTTCATACTCCAGTTAGCAATTGGCTCTCCCACGTTCTGTATTCCTGTATAACCCAGAGGACATGACCTGAATTCAGATTGTGAGCCATCTAAGTAAGTACAGGTTGGTTTTTTGTTTGCTTTTCTTGTTACAGCATGTGCAGTAGTTTGTGCATCAGTAGAGTTTGGTTCTGAATGAAACTGGTATTACTTACGCTGATATAGCATACAATGGTACTATACCCATGCTTGCTACTTTTGCTGGATCAAACTATTTCTTCCATTCTTTACACTGAGTACCAATTCTAAATATAACTTTACTTTCAGTTCCTATATTCAGCTCTACTTCCTATAAATTCCTAGATCCTTTGTCTATCCACTGTTCTTCATGCCCTCAAAACAGCTATGGGGCAAAAGGTAGCTCAGGAATAGCTAAAAACTGACTGCCTAAGGACATTAGTTTGGATCTCTATCCTTTGTTAAGCCAGCAGTTCCCCTGAAATACTCAGCAGCATCACTGTCTTTGATGAGAACTGGCCAATGGATGAAAAGGTTGTTTTCTGGAGCTGGACAGCAGATCGCAGGCATTATTTTGTTAGAGAATCACATTAAAAATCCTTATTAAATTGCTCCCCCTGACTTTAACAGTGTTCAGAAATAGTTGCTGACTGTGTGAAGCAAGGAAATAGACTGATGCAAACCACTTCAAAACCAGTGCTACAGCCATTGATTGTTCATGACTTGTACAGTCATGACAGAGTGCTTTCATCCATCCACACACAGGATCCACACTCTGTTTCGTAACATAACATTTTTTTCATTAATTCCTGACACCCCTGGGTTACAGCTGGCCTCAAGATAAAGGACACAGAACAGATTTAAAACACCGTAAAGGAGCATTTGTATCCAAATTTCTGGGTCAACTCTTTATACAGAGGGCCACTGGAAGAATTTACATTTCCCCACCTCTAGAAACCATACGTTTATATAACTGAGACCTTGGCTCCAGTCCATCTCTGCATCTGCCATCCAACACAGGCAGTAAACTGTCCCCATGCTGTATACTTTTACTTTCAAAACATCCCTTCTGGGTAGAAATAATATCCACACATACCTTTTCTTTCAATTATAAAAGTGGTGTTTTCCCTTGATCGGTAAGACTTTATAACTGACTTGGAGGCAAATGATTACAGCTCACACCTTTTTATTGCTCCAAAGCAAAAGAGAAAAGCAAGATGTAACCAGAGTTAAATGCTAGAATGCTAAATCAGGTTGGAAAATAAGTCAAGCAGGAAGCTAGAGCCACCTTCTTGCCTTTTATTTCCTAAGTAGACTGACATATTAAATATCATTGTGGAATAAACAGTGCAAAATAGCCTTTTCCCATTTTACACTCTATTGTTGAAACCAGTTAAGATACACAGGAGAGAATCAAGGCTTCTGCCAACACTTTCATCAGGGAAGCAGCCATTTCACTGTCTCTTCACTATGAACGGGATGCCTATGAGCTTATACTGCAATGAGTTTATATTATTGTATTAATCAATCCCATTAAAACCAGGTTCCAATTACAGTTTTAATGCAAAACAATACAAGTGCAAAGTATTGGTATGACCTTTCCATCTGTTGATCTCAAAGTGCTTTGCACACATTAGCAAGCCAAGCCTCATAATTGACAATGATGTACTGTTTCAGGAAGTCAAATCAAGTTGCAATCCATGCTCCTTTTCTGGGTCACATACAGCTTAGAGACTCCTTTACAGCCTGCAGTAGTTCAGTGATACTTGTTCAGGAGTTCACTGCATTGCCTGTGTGGTTTAGTGAGATATTTAAGTCAGGATTCAGAGAAGTTTCTCAAAGGGAAACAAACTTTTTCTCTTAATCACAAAATTTTCTATCTGTCTTGAAAATTATTTGGGTCGTTCTCAAATCTACACTACCTGAGCAACAGAGAGCAAAGAATAGATACGTCTGGCTTCTGCAAGTATGAAAGGTGCTTTTTGAAGAGGAAAAAGGATTTAGAAATGGTTGGCAACTAGAATAATTTGAAAAGAGAAGAAAGACTGCTGTTCCTACAGATAAGAAGGGAGATCTCCTGCTTTTGGCACTGGGACATAATGTTGTCCTTTACTCAGTTTTTTAATAAGTTCTGCTCAGTTCTAATGCCTGAAGAGCTCCCATAATTCTTGGATTGTGCTTAAAAAGAATCAGGCTCACTGACTCTTTAAGAAAACAAGATACTTCACCTTCCAATACAAACTAATATAGCTGAGCTCAGTCAGTGATCCTGTGTATATCTGGTTTGTAAACAGAAAAAAAACCCAAGCAACTACAGAAACCGTTTCCACTTTCAAAACAAGAACACTGCAATTAAAAGGGCTTCTCTTACCCTGGCTTGGGTAAGCGAGGCAAACCCAGATGGGGTAAGAGAGGTAGCAGTGAGTGGAAAGACTATATCATACGCACACTGCAAGTTAGTCATTAGAAGGGCCATTCTGATGATTCTCCCTGACATTCCTTTCAATTCAAACCAAAGTAAAATGCTGTGATTGGAAGGGTGAAGCTTGGTAAAGATATGGATACTGAACAGCTGCAGTTACTGTGTCGGATTTAACCTCTTTGAAAGGTGAGGGATGTAACTGCCATTTAACACTTAAATTAGTTATAAAAAGACAGCAAGAATGGCATGTTTTGAAGTGTAGAATTCTTGTTCCCAAGCTCATAGGAGTATTATCCTTAAATTCTCTCTCTAGAACAGGTGGAAAGTTGAACAGAAAGTAAATAGAATTCTCAAACATTTTATTCCTTTCCCCACTGTCATCTATTCTGCCTATAAAACTTACCTCTGCCTGGATGTTCTTTGACCTGAGCATGTGTAATGTTTTAAAAGGAGCATTCAAAACAGACAGCATGGCTTCGTAGTCTCAGTCTTTCCTACAGAGGTTATTATTGCCAACTAGAGGTGGGATTTGTTACCTAATGAAAACTGCACTGGCCCTGTTGACAGGTAATCTGGGACAAAGTTAGAAGACAGAAAGTTTGGAAAGGCTTAGTCTGCTTTTTGGCTTTCAGCCAGCTGAAGTAATTTCTGTTTGCTATGTATATATTTATTATCCATAGACTACACACTGCTGTATTCGGACCATTCCATTGGAACTGTTCTGTGAGGTCTTATTTCTGTAACACAAACTGCACAAGCACTTTTGCTGCTCTACAAACCTGCGGACATTAACCTTCCGCTCCTCATCAAACAATGTGACAAGATCTACAGACAAACCAAACAAACTGTAGATCTACAACAGTTCACTCTTCCTTTTGAACAGCCCGATTGCAACAACTACTTCACAACCTTAGCACAAATCTTTCTTCTAATAAATGCAATTTGAAATTAAAAAAAAATAAACTCAGGTGCTAGAAGATAAATATTTTTATATCTGTTTCTGCTGACAAGCCTGGAAGGAATGGAATAAAAGACATCTTTTCAAAAGCGTGTGCATGTATTTGCACACAACATACAAAATGTTTACATTCCTGTACTTGGATACAATGTATTACCACAGCATATCAAAATCAGACGAGCAAATTGAGGTTCACTTTTGCAAATTACTCTCACAATCTGATCCTTCTGGATGATCTTTTCATTTATTCTTTAGATATAACAAAAAAGCCATGACACATTGCTAACCTTCTGTGTATTCAACATTTCTAAGATGCTCAACAGAGGAATTCCAAAGACATGTGCATGTAGAAGTTAACTACAGAAGAAAACAGTAAGCAGTTAGCAGCTGAAGGAAGAGGAAAAGAGAAATGGGGTAGTCAGTTTTGCTCCGGCCCAGATATAGCCACAGTAATACTCTCAAATTCTCTTCTTCATGACGATTCACATTCTCACTTCCAAAAGTAAGCTTATAGTTCCATGCCCTGTTGAGTCATTTACGTTCAACACTCACTATATGTAATCCTTCTACTTTTCCACCATTTAGATGTCTCTATTTCCAGGTAGCCTTTCTTTGTAAATAACCTATCTCTTGCCCTAACTTACCTTAAAATTCTTAGAATGATTTCCACTGTGACCTTTACCACCTCAGTGCATGTTTTTTCTGCCAGCAACCTGCAGTCCCTTCTCAATATGTAAATGCCACTGCCTGAGCAAGTATTCTTCACAGTAGGTTCAAATCACAGGGCTGAATCCTGCAAACAGTTCACATGCATAGTCCCTGTGCGGAGGTCTCCCTTATGTGTAAGGTTTGCAAGATCAATTTTCCAGCTTGAATGTAATGCTCTTCCATTGAAAGCAGTTGGATTTGCATTTCTATCCTGGCCCTGCCTCATTGACATTTCCAACCCCATTTCTTTGTATGCAAAAGATGGATTCATTGAAAAAGGGGTGCCTTTTTCCCCATGAAAAGGCATTTGCCAGTGCCACACATAGATGTATTCTGACTTCTCTGATTTGAAATCTCACTAAGATTTTTATTCGCATGAGACTAGGGCATAACTCAATATGACTCAACTGGGCTATCATATCAAAATTTACATCTTCTGCAGACACTGTGGGGGAAAGGTTGAATTAGTGTCATCCACCTAACTAAACATATGGAATTGAAATGCTCATTTCCACAGAATAGGGTAAAGTGCATTCATTTAAAATATCAGCAACAGCAAAGGCACCATGCCATGCCTTGAAACAGTGACAGTATTTTTGTATGTTAATTAAAAGGACATTTATCATATGCAATACAATAAAATTAAATGAGCAAAAAAATATAGATGATCATTTAACACTAACAACTGTCAGATAACTGTTCATTAAAATCAAATAAAGGCATGGTATTGAAAGCTCTATGATAAGCAATGCACATACAGGACAAACGGTGTACTTGTCTTCCTTAGCCTCAACATTCTTCCAGCTATTCAGCCAATCCAGAAGGACATATAAAGTAATGAAGCCATTTCCAGAAACCTTTCTTTCCCATGTCAGAAAAATTTTGTAACACTGGACCCTAAAATGGGAACTTTATGATTTATAGAAAAGGTTGTACCAATTGATTGTACCAATCAGAATTGTGTAACCTCCTAAACACTGTCCAAAATAACTTCTTTGGCTTCCATAAACGAGGACAGAAGGGAAAGTGAAAAGAATCCCTCCCCTGCTGAAAACTGACCAATCACCCCATGGAAAAAATTACTATGCAGGCAAAATACAAGTTCAGCTATATAAAAAGGCAAGTAGTTTGGGAAACATTGGTGAGTTTGGGGAGAGTAGAATGTAGAAGCTCAGTAGTCTATAAAAAGCAAATATGAGGCTCCACTGAGTCAAAAAAAGAGAAGTTTGAAACAAAAAGGAAAAACAAAGAATAGGAAAGAAAAGAGAGGGTTTTTTCAGGACAAAGAAACGAGCATCAAAAATGAAATGCAGAGAATAAGGAGGAATACAAGTGAAAGAAAGAACTGAGAGGGAATGCTTTAAGGTGAGAGGAAGGAGAAAGACAAAACACGAAAAAGAGGAGAGACTGCCAGGTGGAGCAAAGGGAAAGGTTCCTGAGTGAAAGCAATGACTTTTTTTCCATCCTTTAAAAAGCTTGACAATTTCTTTGGCAGAAAATGCTTGGCAGAGGAGATAGGAACGAAGCAGGAGCTTTTAGAGGAAATTCAGAAATAGCAAAGAATTGAAGGGACAAAGGTCATGCTAGTTTAAGAGAAAAGAAAAATAAAGATATTGGTCAAGGGACAGAGAAATGGATAAGAAAAGTGAAAATCTTTTGTGGAACAGAAAACTCCATGTTGCTCACAGTATATTTCTTCGGCAAGGCACGGTGACACTAAAGTAGGACAACATCAATGAAAGAGGGAATAGTAAAAAAATGCAAAGAAGGGTACCATTTAAAAGGACCCCAAGGAAGCCAAAGGAATAAAGAACAGTGAAGGAGAGAAGATCAGGCAGGAAAGCTAAGAACAGCTAACAAAATGAATGAGAACAAGTTAAGAGGGTCAGAAGAAAGTAATTCAGTGAAAGGCTGCAGTAGGCAGAAATCACAGTGCCTGGATAAGAGCATGGGTCTGTACAGGCGATGACCCCCAGAGACTGCAAGGGAGGATAAGTGGGACGCCATGGAGTGACAAGGACTTTCACTGTGGAAGCCACAATTCCCTCAGCCTGGCTGGAGAACTGAGGAGAGAGGGAGAGTCAGGATTACCGAAGGAATAGGAAGGAGAATCAAAAGAATGGCAGAGGAGAGGAACAGACAGATGAGGGCAGAGGAAGGAAGAATCAGATATGACAGATCCCATCTGCATTAATATGTCATGTTACTGCTTAGGCAACTTGCACTAGTATTGTGAAATGTTGGGAAAAAAGAAGCTAAATTTGGGTTTACCCATTCCTCCTAAAAAAGTCACAAAACACTGGAAAAACTTCTGGTAATCAAAGTCTATCCTTGCTATAAGCCAAATTCACATTTCAGATTTGAATGTAAATGCAAAGTTATCTGGAATTATGTTTTGTTTATGGCTTTAAATATTTATGGATTAAATGAAGTAGGTCTTTAGAAAATAGTACACACTCACATACATACATTATAAGGATGATTTGTTCTCTTTGAGATACTGCTCCTGGGAAGATACAAAAACATCTGATGAAACCTGTAAGGCATTTATCACTCTTGTTTGTCAGACTGTGTATATATATATCAAGCACATCTTAAAAAGGAGTTGTATGGTAACTGAAGTGATGATTGTTGCGAGAGATTTGACACTACATGTTTCATCTTAGTACAGGAGAAATTTCTGAAGCAGAGTTTTCAAAGCAAGGCTAAAAGAAAGATCTTGCAGCTCATAAGGAAACTACATGGGTTCACTACAATGACAGATAATTGAAACCAACTATTCATATTTTTAAGACTATACAACAGGACATCACAAATACACGGTTTGTATTTAATCACTAAATCTCAGTCCTTTTGCGACTCTCAAGGCATCTAGCATACAATCAGTACACAACTTTTTTCATTAAACAGAGAATTTGGGGGGGCATATTAAGAATTCAGCTGTGGTTTGTCACACATTCTGCATAAAAAGATACACTAGGTGTTCTCTGAAAGGCACAGTTCCTTCCTTCCTTTATTCTGGGGAAGAAATAAAGGATGCAAGCAGCAATTTGATGCTCTGTCACAAGCTGCCAGCAGTAAACCTTTCTCTATCACAACTCCAGCACCAGACGCCTTCTGCCTGTAATCATGCACATCTAGAGCAGGGCATGATTATTACTGCATGGAGGGTCTGTGTTTACTAACCGTTAGCCACTTGTTCCTTTCAAAAATTCTGGAAGAAAATGAGAAGGAAAACTGCCTGGTCCTTGAGCATAGCTGCTTTTCAATGCAATCAGTATTTTTTATGTATTTTTTTCTACAGGAAAGGATACCATTCTGTTCTGTAACTGTGCCATGGTTTTGCTGGACAGTTCCCCTATGGAAGAAACCAGCGAGATCGGCAGGAGCGGCTGGGACACATCCTTGACTCATCCGACTTTGGCTTAACGCTGCGAGTTACCTTGCAGAACTCCACGGAGGCACGGCAGCCCTGGGTGGAGGCTTGCTCGCCACTAGTAGTTTCAGTTCTCGTTCTGTAGAAGGCTGCTGGCTGATGAGTGATTGGGTGCAAGCACCAAAAAGCCCCACTCTTTTCAGTGTTAATTAATAAACAATAGTTACTAAAGGAAAACACAAACTCAGTTTCTGAGAGGCTTCTGAAGAGAGAGAAAAATGGTGTCTAAAACAGATGTGAGAGTCACTCCTGAAGAAATTTTAATCAAGTATTTCTGTATTATTTGAGCTTTTCCTTATTACACCTCAGTCTGATCCTGCAAAGTACTGAATGCCTATGCTCCTCAGGGAAGTCTGAGAGAGCTGTCGGCATTGAGCACCATACAGCCATACTTGTAACTTAAAGATCTCCCTGGGTCATTCATGAAGGCCAAAATTGGCATTTTGAGGAAGGGAAGTGGTGCTTTATCTCCTTCCTCAGATCTATTGGGCTTTTGGAAAAGACAAATTGAAATAACTCAGTAAGAGTTTTC
The DNA here is from genome assembly GCA_013400035.1 of Rynchops niger. Lineage (NCBI taxonomy): Eukaryota > Metazoa > Chordata > Aves > Charadriiformes > Laridae > Rynchops > Rynchops niger. The sequence continues at coordinate 22,212 of VXBH01001551.1, read as the reverse complement.
CCGGAGTAAAGGATGAAGAAAAGCTCGGTTCTTCAGAGGCAATAGCTACACCATCAAAAAATCCAGTTCATAGACAAGATTTACATTTCAAACACTTTGAATACTTCTGCAAAATGTGATGGCCTTTGGCAGGCAGCTGTGCTATTATTACTGTCAGAGCTAAGTTGATCTGTATTCTGTGATTTATGTTTCCTGGGACAAATATTTTGAAAAATTAAATCCCTATATAGAGCCTGAATATCATAATTTTGGGCTGAACATTTTCAGTCCTGGGCTCTAGTCTCAGTCTCACTGCCAATCTCAGCTACATCCAAAGTTACAGAATTTCTCAATGATTACATTCTGTCAGTCTCTGTAAGAACGTAATGTATTGGAAAGCCACCTTATTCACTTGGTACTACTATCTGATCATCTAGATAGTCTGGTAGCATTCACATACCCCTCTCCCCCTTTTCTCCTTTGTCATCAACCTTTTTTTGTTTGCATTTGAATAATACAGTAATTAACAGACAAATGCCTGTAAAAGTATTTAAGGTAGAGAGACAACAAGGAAACAACCAATAAAATTCCTGGTCCTTAGATAACACATTTTATTTAGACAGCAGTGAGTTACCAAAAAAAATCCCAACAAAAAGCTGTCATGACAGGAAATATGACAAGACTGCCGAAGCATTTCTAACTAACTCAACATGTGAAAATCTGTTCCAAACTGCTGTGAAAGGTTGGTTCAAGACACTTCCTCATGAAGGCACAACAGCTGAAACATTAGCATGTCTAATCTGATACAGCTAGACAAGCACAAACTTTTAACTGACACGCATACTCTGTGTGTATGTTAACTGAGGGTGAATGGATTTTGATTTCCCTCTTCAGGTCTGCTGTCAGCCCAAGATGACTTTAAGGTAAATGACTGGAAGAAAGTTAAAGATCACAACTTCGATGACCACTTTCTTATGTATCTTAATTCACTGAAAGAACTTAAACGAAGTTTAAACAATCACAACTGTTACTGCTACTAAACTAAACATCAATATTGTTGCTTCACTCTTGAAAGATTTTGGTTTTACCTCTACATCTATTTATGCATGGAACATGTTGACAGCAGAAGATACACACAGACAGAAATGGAAGAGTTTCATTATTCCATAATCCCAGCTCCTATCTTCTTGCAACATCCTGTTTTCCAGATTCAACAAATGAATTTGCAGTAATCTTTCTTCTTGTGAGTTATGCAATCACTCTCTTGAATCCACAGGTGTATTGCCACCAAATTTTTGTGTACAGTAGAAGAAAAAATTAGTAGTCTCCCCTATGATCAGTCTTCCATTTTTCATAATGAAACCAAAAAGCCAGAAAAAGAAATCCACCTGACAGTCTTGAAATTTATACATAGTTTCTAGAGGAGAATTATAGAATGAAAAATAAAACTCAAGAACATACCCTCTGTTTCTTAAGCACTCAAGTTCTTAAAGATTATTTGGAACAGGACAGGAGATAGTGGGGCCATGTGACATCAAGTAATACATCTTATTAGAGACATTGTTGGTATGTAGTTTATCTAATAAGCCCTGAGGGCAGGTATTTTGGATGACCAACTGTATCAATGGTCAGTATCCCAATGAAACTGCAACAAGTGGACAGCACGCAGAGGCTAGCATAGCTGTGATACAAACAGCAGCAGCCCATGAGACAGCAAAGCCTGAGGCATGCTGATGGGGAAAGTGTTGGTATCACAGAGCCCTCTCCCTCCCAACTCTAGGTCTCAGGACCTCCAGGAGCTACATTTGCTCACCAAGCCACAACTGAGTTATTCAGGGTTCATTCTCCAAAATCCCGTGTCTCCGAGGCACAGGGAACATAAGATCTGCCACATGAAGTTGGACAAAATGTTTTTCTAACCTACTCATCCTGTCTTTACCGGTGGCCATACGTGGATGCCTGAGGAGAAAATACCTGAAACCAGATTAAGAGTCTCATTTCAGTCTACCAATTTCCCATCTGCTTTTAAGGAGACAGTGAGGCAATAGTCATTTGTCCTCCATTATTTCAGCTAAGCTAATGGGTTTGCTCTTAATTCTCCCATTTCGCCTGCCCAGAACATGCATAAATAAACTTTCCTATCATACAGAATGAAAAAACTTCCCAATAATATACTATTTTAAAGGAAGCCATCTACAGCTATTCATGTCCACTGAAAAACCTGTGAAGCGCCCAGCATAATTGCACACAAGCAGGATCTGTCTGCTCAAAGGAGAAACAAAAGGAGAAACAAAACAGAAGTGCCCTGTCAAGCAAAGTGATGGAGCAAGTATCTATACATGATCCCGCTTACTGCAGCTGCTTGTCGCTGCCATCACTACAAAGCCAACTCCAAACAGGCATGCTGAGGAAAGGGAAGATCCTGCAGCAAATTCAGTCTACATAGAAAAGATCAGAGCTCAAGCAGTTTAAAAAATGTTTCTGCTCTTCCTAGTGTGCTTTGTGTCACAGCTTGGTCTTACTTTGGTAAACGAACCTGCTTACTCCCTGTCCCCTTCCAGTGCCTCCTGCCTTCTCTTAAGACTACAAATTCTGTAGAAAATGATGGATAACACCTGCGGTGATCATTCTGGNCTCAGCCCTTAAAGGCACAGTCCACGCTGCCACAGCGAAGTGGACTCTGGAAGCAAAACGAGTGACATTTTAAAATGTACACAATAAACAGACAGATTTACATCAACCTCATAAACATACAAACTGTTCTCTACATGTAGACACACAAATCGTTTATAGTTGCATACTGTAGTCAGTTATGTTTACAGTATGGTACAGGCACTTACTTAATACCATCTGTGCATTGGCTTATCTGAGAACAAGCTATCTATGAGAAACAGAGACAGTTTTAAGATGAGCATGTTAATTACCGGCGGTTGAAAAGTGACAATTAAGTCTCTTTGGGCTTCATTTCCTCTCTTTCTGTCCCTAGATGAGATAGGTGCTTTAACTCAGTTTAAATCAGCATAAGCCAATCCTAATTCACCCAAAATTGGTCCTGACAGCACAAGCTCTTGTGTGACCATGCAGTGAAATGGATTGGGAAACTGATCCAGGTTAAAATTAACACAGCAAAGCAGGGAAAGAAAGAAAAAGGGAAAAAAAAAGAAAGAGAGAGAAAGAAAGTGCAGCTGTAACACTTCTAGGAGGAGGAAGAGGGGAAAAACTAAGTAGTCCTGGTGGGATGAGAACACACACTTTTTTTGCAACAGTGACAATTCATGTTGACTTATATTATTGATGGAATTAAGATATCAAAGGATGCTGTTTTATGTCATATTAAATCTAATTTGACTGTGGGATGCCATCAAATAGGGTAGCTCTGTATTCTTCATTTACGTCTCTCCCTTGTCTCTTGCTGGATCTCACAAGTGTGTGGACATGGCATATATCAGGTCACCTTTAGTGGTCCCATTTGCTCACCAGTTTGCACCCTGTAGACATGCAGTGTCAAAGCTGGTGCCAGGATGGCAGGAAGGTGAAGGTGGTGCAGAGTGCGAAGAAGGGCGTTGTGTATGTCTGCAGTCAAATCTGGTTAAGGATACAGTGAAATTGCACCCAAAGGCCACAAAAGCAACAGAAGAGTGTCTTACTCAAAAGCTCTTTTCTCCCACTTACTCATATTGATCCAACAAGCTTTGAGGGAAGATTTTTCACAAATATGCTGGCTATCAGAGTTTGGGACTGCTATCACGCCCAGATTCTCCAGGAAAGGAGAAAAGACAGAACCACAGTTACTATCTGTTTTATTTTGCTTTGTTTTGTTTTCTGGAGTATAACTGGTAGAGAACATGAAGAAAGCATGAACACAACTATTCATCCTATCAAATGAACCTAAAACAGCACCCTTTCATTGACTTCAGTTCCCTGAAATGTAGACTGGAACCACAGACGTTCCCTAAAATGCTAGCAATACTTGTGGGACCATATATCTGGTCATCCTCAGCCTGATATGCATTGCCTGTCTTGGCAAACTCTCAAATATGGTGTGTCTTCTCTTCCAAAAGGGAAGAAAGAGGAACCCACTTACCCAGTGGTAATATATTACATCCTATTTCCTACTTATTTATTCCTTGGTGAATGAGCTCTTTACACAAGTCAAGAAGATCCACCTTTTTTT
>VXBH01001550.1:15465-31000 GCA_013400035.1 Rynchops niger | reverse complement strand
CTCGGGGAAAATGGAGAGTCACCCACGGCGCGGAGCCTGGCATTGTCACCCTCAGGCCACCCTCGCCCCCAGCCACCCCGTTCCCCTGTCTGACCTCCTCCCCCTTGGGGATGCGCCGGCTGGAGATGATGATGATCTTGTCCTCCTTGTCGAAGGTCACGACTTCGGCCACACAGTTCGGGGCACACGAATGGTTGATGTACCTGGGGAGGNTACGGAACATGTAGATGCCACGGTTCTGGAGGTGGGGGGGGGGGAGAAGAGGGTGTCAGCGGCTGCACCCAGCACCCCACATCCCACCCGAGTCCCCCAATATCCCATCTGCGTCCCCCCACATCCCACCAGCCCCCGGCAATGTCCACCGGAGCCCCACCTGCTCCTCGTAAATCTTCTCCCGCCGGTTGGCCACCTCGTTGCGGATGATGGTGCCGATGTACTCGATGACCATGGTGTGCTTCTCGATGTCCTTGGCCGCGTAGAGCCCCAGCCCCTGGATGCGGGACCGCGCCAGGTAGACGTTGTTCTTCCACTCCGTCTTCAGGCGCCGGTACTGGGAGGACTTGGAGTGCACGAACTGTTTGCTGTAGGGCGTGTTGGTCTCGCCCGTGAACGTGCTCTGGTAGGCCTTGGACATGCTTGTGCTGTTCAGGGTATGGGGCCTGCGGGGGGTATAGCGAGAGGGGGTCAGCGCCGAGGGATGCCCCAGGGATCCCAGCTCTCCCGGTAGATCCCAGACCCGCTTACCGCTTGTAGTGGGTGAGGATTTTGGGCTCGGAGCGGGCACAGCCGGTGGGGTTGATCATCAGTGGCAGCTCCATCAGCGGATGGCGCCCGTAGCGGAACAGGTAGTTTTGGCAGCTCTCGACGCCAGGCAGCTGCCGAGGAGGGAGCGGAGGGGTCGTGGGTCAGGTGGCAGCGCCGTGGCCACCCCACCCTGCCAGCACGGCCACCGGCGCCTTTCCCAGTAGGGCTGACCCCCAGTGCGGTGAGGAGAGACCCCCCTCCCTGGGACTTACCGACTCGGCGATGCGCAGCACCGCGTGCACCGTGAGGCCAAAGAGCTCCTCGCCCTTCAGGTACTCGGGGAAGAGTCGCAGCATGTCAGCTTCCTTCCTCATCATCGCCACCGGCTCGATGATCCGGTTCCAGACGGCTGCCAAGGGAAGGGAAGGTTGGAGGCAGGGATCTGCTGCAGGCTGCCCGCCAGCGTGGACCCCAGCTTGAGTCACCCCGGGACCTCCCATTGCCCCGTCCTCCCCGTCAGCAGGACGAGGGGTGGAGGAAGATCAGCGCCCGGCGCCTACGGCTCCCTTACCCTGCGGCGAGGAGTCAGAGAAGACCAGATCCTCCAGGCCCTGCTCGATGACTTGCACGACGAACTCGGGGCGGCCGTTGTTCTCGCAGATGGTGCAGCGGTAGCAGCAGCGGCGGTTGTTGGTCCGCAGGCTCCAGTAGATGCGCGTGGCCTCGTAGCCCACAGGGTAGAGGGCCGTGACGCTGTGGAAGTCGGCCATCTGGTGGGGCAGGAGCTGCCCGATGGCGTGGAAGACCAGCCCGCCCACCCGGAACATGTGGAGCCGCTCACCGCGCTGGATGATGCTGGCGATCTGCTTCACCTCGTCCCGTTCGATGTAGACGCGTCGGAAGACGGTGAAGCTGCTCAGCTCCTGCTCGCAGGGGCCCTTCAGCTTGTGCAAGGGGCAGAGCATGGTCTTGTCCTTGAAGAACATGCACTTGGCGCGGATGGCGCAGGCGAAGTGGTAGACGCTGGGGCAGCGGATGCGGTTGCAGCTGTTGGTGGCGCCGGTTTTCTGGCACAGGGAGCACTTGGTGAGCAGCCCGCGGTGCAGGGCCACCTCCACGTTGATCAGGGCCCCCCCCTGCGTCTCGTAGACTTCCGTGGACCACAGGGCACAGTTCAGGTGGACCCAGAGGTCAAGGTCGAGGTTAAGCAGGCGGGCCGGCCCATCCGTGGCCCCGTCACCTTCCTCGTGGCAGAAACAGCACTTGCGCAGGTCCCGTGGCACCTTTTCAGGGCGCAGGGTGGTGCCCAGCTTGTCAATGAACTCCGCGATCTCCTTGTCACCATCCCGCTTGGCCCCCCCTTTCTGGATGGTGACAAGGAAGCGCAGCCGTTTCCACCGCACCCCCTTCCACTTCTTCAGCCGGGGACGTGCTTCATCCCCGTCCTCCGGCGGCCGCGAGCGTGGCTTGAAGCGGGGTGGCGAGTGGGGGGCTGCGGCCCCTTCCTNGCATGACGGAGAGCTGCCGCACGTCCAGGTTGGAGACGTTGTTGACGTAGCAGTGGTGCAGGGTCTTCTCGGGTGCAGGGCTCTCCTGCGGCACCGGGGAGAGGGGCACAAGTCAGAGCGTCCCAGGGATGGGGACCCCCAACCTCCCCGTACACACAGTGAGGGGTCCTTGGCCCTGCAGGCACCCCACAGCACCCCACCATGCTCCCAGCCCTGCAAGGACCTCCCTGACCCCTCCGTGCAGTCCTGGGAGACTCAGCACCTCTCCGCAGGGGGGGACCCGGCCCCTCAGGGAAGCCCCTGCACCGCCCTCCAATCATGGGGGACCTACAGGGACCCCACGCTCCTTTCTATGTGGTCACAGTTGGTCACAGCTAGTCCCAAAGGGCCCCCACCTGCACCCCGACATTGCCACCGCCTTACAGATCCCCCGATATCCCTCTCCCGGGGTCGCAGCCCTAGGGGGACCCCCACGCCACACTGACCTGTCTGAGCAGCGTCAGGAGGTCCAGCTCGCCCTTGAGGCTGTACCCCGGCAGCACCGCATCAAACTGCTTCAGCCACTCGGAGCTGCTGTCTGGCACCTTCCCGGCCAGTGCCACCTTCTCCTTGCCACCGAGCACCCCTGCACGAGAGAGAGAGAGAGGAGAGAGACGGCCCGTCATGGGGTGCCCTGCCCGGGGACATGGGGAAGCCCGCAGGGACGAGGCAAATGCTCACCGGCCATGTCTGTGTCCACCTTCTTGGCCTCGACCACAGCTGCTCGCATGGGGCCATCTGGGAACAGCACCTCATAGGAACTGGGGATCTTCACGCTCAGCAGCTCGGCCATGGCCACCATCACCCCGTTGAGGTTCTGGGCACGAAGACGACGTAATGATTCCAGGGCCCCAGATGCCACCACACAGGGTCACTGCTGAGACCCCGAGAGTCTCGCCTCCCCCTGTCCCCTCGCTCACCTTAGCGGCTGCTGCAGACACCGTCAGCATGACGGAGACCTCGCTGCTCTTGCCCTTCTCCCATGGGGTGCCCGGGCCCGCTGCCCCCACCTTCCCAGGGAGCGTCCCAAAGGGCTCCGCAGCCTCGTAAGGCTTCGTGTCAGGGAACACTGGTGTGGGAAAAGGCGGGGGTCAGAGCTGCACAGAGCCAACCCCACCAACAGCCACCCATAAGCCCACCTAGCCACCCCCGACTCCTACAGAAATGCTACTGGGAACCATCGCCTCATGTGGGACAGAGGCTGGGGTGTGGTGACGGGGCCAGGGCACACAGCACCGACAGAAAACCCTCGGGGAGCGGCTGGGGGACCCTTGGGAGCCCGGCCTCGACACAAGGGGTGACACTCAAGGCTCTGCTGCCCAGGTACAGTACACCCCACAGATCCCTTCCCCTCCACCCACGTTGCCAGGGACCCTTTCTCCTGCCCCCACCCCACACCCCTACCAGCCCACATATCCAGGACCCCCCTCCTGCCCCGTCCATAAACTGCACAGATGCCTTCCCACTTGATTTATGCACCCTGCAGAACCCCTCCCTGCCCTACCTTACCCCTGACCAGTCTCTACACCCCATGGACCTCCTCCCACCCGGTCCACATGTCCCGCAGCCCCCCTCCCACCCGGTCCACATGCACCACAGACACTCCTGCCCTGCCCTGCTCCTGGTCTAGTCCCTGCGCTCCCCCAGCGCGGTCCAGCCCACCTGGGATACTGGCCCGGGGAATGATAGGGATGATGGGAGACAGCACACGCTCCTCCAGCTCCGGCTTGGCCTCGCTGAGCAGGGGGAAGCGGAGCAGCTCCTCGCCCAGCACGCTCTCAGGGGACGAGGCAGGGACGATGCTGTCGGGGGAGTCGCTCTCATCATCGCTCTCCATCCTGTGGGGAAGGAGATGTCACGGGCGGCAGGGGCTGGCGTCACCCATGGAGGGGGCTGGTGTCACCACGGGGGGTCCACTGCAGCCAGTGGCTCACCTGACGTCCTCAGTCTGGTTGTGCGGAGGAGTGGGCAGAGCTGCCAGCAGGTCCAGGCTCTTCACCTCCACGGCCGGCGTGTCTGTGCGGAGAAGAGACGGGTGTCGCAGCGAGGCAACAGGCAGCAGCAGGAACTCTGCGCCACTCTTGCGCCAGCCACACTCACCTTTCCGGCCGTGGGGCTCGCGGGCCGCGTCANCCCAGCCTGTGTGTGCGAGGGGAGGGGACATACACCGGGGAAGAACCCTCCCTCACCTTGGTGAGCAGCTGGGAGTAATAGTCGGGCACGCTGTCGAGCACGGCGCTGCCGAAGGCACCCCGCAGCTGGCTCTTCCCGTTGATGGGGCTGCTGCCGAAGGGCGCGAAGAGGCTGAAGTTGGCCGTGATGGTCGGCTCCGTCAGCGGCAGCAGTGACAGCTCCTGGGGGCAGAGCGGTGAGGAGGGGACGGGGGCAGCCGGCAGCCCCCCGCCATGCCCCAAGCCCGTGGCCATACCTGTTTCAGCTGCTTCATGAGGGCCTCGCCGGGACGCAGCCCCTCGTCCTTCCGCAGCTTCTTACGGGATGCTGGGACCCGCTCGTTGCCCTTCTGCACTCGCTTGGGCTTGGTGGCCGCTGGCTTCCTGGCAATAGAGGGATCCTGGAGAAGGAGAGGAGAGCGGGAGCCGTGCTGAGCGTGACCCTGTGGCCATCACCTGCCCTCCTGCCCCGCGGCACCCCGCTCACCTCCCGGCCCAGCGGCACTGGCTGCAGCCGTGGCTCTATCCCGGCACCCCGGCTCTCCGTGTGCCCGTTGAGCTCGCCCGGGCTCTGCGCCGAGAGCTGCACGTTCTTGGCTCGCAGCAGCTTCTGCAGCAGGAGGTGCCCGGCCTCGGTGCGGCCGCCCGGTGCCAGCAGGCTGTTGGCTTGGCTGGCCCCAGAGTCCCCGTTGGCCTCCGGCTTTGCCGCCTCATCCGCATCCAGCTCACATTGTGCCGCTGCCGCCACCTCCTCCTTCGGCTCCTGCTTCACCAACACCTTGGGGGACTCGCCTGCTGTGGGGGCCCCCTCCGGCACAGCCCCATTGATGTGGGTCTCACCAGGGTTGGCTGGGTCCACACTGGGTGCCTCGGGGTTCCAGGGCCCGTGTGCCGGGTCAGGGAGGGTGCTGCTCGGTGTGGGTGCCAGCCCCTGCTCCACTGGTGCCGCGGGGCTGGGGTCCGACACCGGGACCCCTGGTGATGTCTTCTTTGGCTCTTGGGGGCTCTGCTCCGGGCTAGTGAGGTGCTGGGGTGCACAGCTCAGGGGCGAGGGGGCCGGCGGCGTGGGGAGCCGGACGAGGCCAGGCTGGGGGCCACGGGCAGCCAGGGCTGCCTGCACCAGCTCGGCCAGGGGCTGCTGGGGGGGCTGCCCTGCCAGTGCCCGCCCCTGCTCGGTGGCAAAGCTGCTCTGCGCCTCCGCCAGGGCACCTGGCCGCGGCTGGAAGAGGGGTCCCAGGGGACGAGGGGGCTGGTGGGCGGCGGGGGCTGGGGAGCTGTGCTCCGGGGCCTGCCCGGAGAAGGGTCCAGGGGGCCGGAGCGCCTGGCTCTGCTGCAGCAGGCTCTGCTGGTGCCGCTGCACCAGGAGGGCCTGGAGCTGCTGCTGCTGCTGGGGCGTCAGGTGCCGCAGCTGTGGGTTCTTGGCCAGGACACCCTGGAGCTGCGCCCGGATCTGGCCCATCACCGGCCCTGGCACTTGCCCCAGGAGGCCCGGGGGGAGCGCGGCCATGCCCGGCGATGGCACCGCTGGCCCCGCTTTGTGCTGCCCGGGGCTCTGGAGCCGCGGGGGCTGCGGCTGGCCCTGCAGCGAGCCCGACGGCCCCTTGCCTGGCTGCTCCAGGGGCCGTGGTGCCTGTGGCAGCGCCATGCCCTGCGCCTGGCCCGTCCCGCAGCCCAGCGGTGGCTCTGCCAACCCGGTGGCATCGCCGTGCTGCTGGGACAGCTCAGGGCGGGCAGCCCCAGGACTCTGCAGTGGCGGGGCATGCAGGGTGCCTGGCTGCACGGGGGGTGCCCGCAGCGTCGGCTGCGAGCCCAGGACACCTGGCTGTGGGGAAGCCAAGAGGAGCTGCTGGCCCTGCCCCACCTCAGCCTGGTGCTTGGGGGTTGGAGGCTCCGAGCCACCCAGGCCAGGGGGGTTGAGGGCTCCCTGCTGCTCCTGGGGGGCCCCATGCAGCTGCCCCCCGCTCTCGCTGCCCTCAGCAGGCACGGTGCTGCCGTCCGCTCCTCCGGGCTGGTCCTTAGCAGCCAGGACCGCTGGGGCTGGCTGCATTCCCTGACTCAGGTGCAGCACGGAGGGGGCCTGGCCCACTGCTCCGTGCTGTGGAAAGTGCTGGATGGCGGGCTGCCCCTGGCCCAGCCCCAGGAGCCCTGGCTGGGCGGCTGCCGAGTTCTGCTGCTGCTGCTGCTGTTGCTGCTGCGGGGCCAGCAGTGTCCGCGACTGCCCCAGCTGCTGGGACAGCATAAGCCGGTGGCCCAGCATCCCCGGAGTCTGCGGCGCCAGTTGGGGCGAGCCCAGCACCCGCTGCTGGTGGGGGGCCAGGAGGACCTGGCGCTGGGGCGGGGGGTGGCCCAGCACCGCCTGGTGCTGCAGCCCCGGTGCCTGCGCATGGCCCAGCAAGCCCGGCTGCTGCTGGGGTGAGAGCTGCTGCACCAGCAGGCTCTGCTGGCTGCCCATCAGCCCTGGCTGCTTCGGCACCATGGGCTGCCCCACGGCGCCCGGCTGCGGGGCCGGCCCCGGCTGCTGCTGCCCCAGCAGGCTGGGCTGCCCCACCATGGCTGCCGGCTGCATCGAGCCTTGGCCCATCACTCCGGGCTGCTGCATCGACGCCTGCGCCATGACGCCAGGCTGCTGCATGGATGCTTGTCCCATGACGCCCGGCTGTTGCATGGATGCTTGTCCCATCACGCCCGGCTGCTGCATGGATGTCTGTGCCATGACAGCCTGCTGCTGCATCGACGTCTGTGCCATAACGCCCGGCTGTTGCATTGAAGCTTGTCCCATGATGCCCGGCTGTTGCATGGACGTCTGCGCCATGATTCCCTGCGGCTGCATCGAGGTCTGGCCCATGACACCCGGCTGCTGCATGGACGCCTGACCCATGACACCAGGCTGCTGCATGGACGCCTGTCCCATCACACCTGGCTGCTGCATGGACGCCTGTGCCATGATGCCCTGTTGCTGCATTGATGCCTGTGCCATGACACCCGATTGCTGCATCGACGCTTGTCCCATCACGCCCTGTTGCTGCATGGAGGCCTGTCCCATCACGCCCGGCTGCTGCTGCAGCGACGCTTGTCCCAGCATGTTCTGCTGCTGCAGTTTCTGGGCCAGCTGCATCCTCTGGAGCTGCCTCTCCTGCATCAGGCGACTGTCGGCAGCCAGCCCACGGAGCGCAGGGTTCCCAGCGAAGAAGGCGTTGGAGGTGCCGGGCACCGGGGCGTTCCCCACGGCTTGCTGGCCCATGAAGGACAGGCCCTGCTGCACGGCCATGGACACGCCACCCTGGGGCAGGCGCAGCCCCGTGGGCTGTCCCGGCTGCTGGCCGAGGCCTTGCGCACCCACCACGGCCCCCGCTGCCTGCTGGACGCCGTGTGCCGAGAGCAGCTGCCCGGGGAGCTTGGACATGAGACGGGGGCTCTGTGAGGGGCTCAGGGCCATGACGGCCGAGGCCTGATGCTGGTGCTGCTGCTGCTTGTTGCGGTACTCGGCCATGAGGTTGGTGTGCTCCTTCTGCTGCTTCCGCACCTGCCCGGGACAGTGAGACATTAGCACCGCGATGGCATGAAATTAATGCCAGGGGCGACACGTTTGCACCCGGGACAGGGCGCCCACCCACCCACAGAGCCCTACCTGGTCCAGCTGCTTCTGGATCTTGCTCTGCTGCTCCGTCACCAGCTTCAGCTTCTCGGCGTCAGCCTCGGGGAACTCCCGCCCGGCTTTCTTAGCAGTGCGCTGCTTGGCACACAGGGCTTTGCGCGACTTGCGGTGTGCCCCGATCTGCTCCTCCAGCACCTTCAGCTGCATCTGCAGGAGCTGCTGCGTGTGGAAGAGCCACTCCTCGTACTGCCGCTGGTCGGCCTCGTCTGCGGGAGTGGGGAGAGGGCTCAACTCAGCAGGGACCCTGGCTCCAGAGCGAGCCTGGCCACGGCTCTGCTCAGCCCAGCCTGCACGGGCAGGATGAGACCCGGCCAGCACTACCCTGGTCCCCCCGCCGCATCGGTACTCACTGATGACGCCCTGCGCGAAGGTGGGTGGGTTGGGGCGAGCCTGCGTCGGGTCGGTGCCGCTCCTCTCCTGGCAGAGGGGGGAGCGTTGAGGACATGCACCACACCATTCCCCCTCTGTGGTGTCCCCCTGTTCCCTTCTCCACAGCCCCCACCTCCCCAGGGGACCGTGAACCCACCATCCAGAGCAGCTCCTGCCTGGCAGGGACCCGCGCCCCGAGAGGACCGCTGTCCCCCTGCCCGGACACCCCACTCACCTGCCCGCTCCCTGCCAGCAAATGATTCTGCATCTCGGAAACGGCTGGGCCCCCTGAGAGCCGCTGGGCCAGCAGGGAAACCTGTTGCCTTTGGTGGGGACACGCAGAGATGAGAGATGAGCTGGGGCCAAGGTGCCCTGCCTGCCTCAGGCTGTGCCCCGTTGACCCCTGTGCTCCTTACCTGTTCATGCCCGGGGCCACCCCGATGCTGCCCTGAGCCATCACCTTCTTGATGCCCTTCAGTGCCACCATCTTGGCCTTGGCAATGGGGTCCATGATGTCCTCGGCCGCAAACTTGTCCAGGTCTGCTAAGAAAGAGTCAGCAGACAGTGCCACAGCGCATGCAGCCCTACGCCCCCCACCCAAAAGGGCCCAGTGTCACCCCAAAACAACTGCCCACAGCCCCTACCTGTGTCTGGAAAGAAACTGTTGGCCAACTGCTGCTGCATGATGAGCTGGGGGGGCTTCAAGCCCAGGGTGGGCGGCTGCACCCCGGCCATGGGCTTCTGCACCAGCACCTGCTGCTGGCTCTGCTGCGGCTGTGCCAGGGCCACCTGCACACCATGAGGGGCTGCCAGTACGTGGGGCTGCCCGGGGGCCATGCCCATGGCGGGGGCCAGCGCCTGGCCCTGCTGGGGCGTGCCAAGCCGGGGGGGCTGCGGCGGCATCAGCGGAGGCCTGGCCACCAGCCCCAGCTGGAGGGGCGGCTGTGGGGCACCCAGGCGGGGTGGCTGCCCCTCGGGGGGCTGCCCGGCCGCCACTGTGTGCAGCATGGGGTGCCCTGGGGCCGGGAGGTGGGGGGCGCCTCGGGGCAGGTGGGCCGACATCTGCTGCTTCTTCTGCAGCTCCTTCTTCTCGTGCTCCAGCAGGTCCTCAATGAGCAGGGGCAGCTCACTGGCCACCAGTGAGCTCTCCATTTTGTCCAGGTCGTCGGCCGGCGATTGCCGTGCGCTGCCCAGGCCCAGGGCTCCCCCGTCCAGCTCGAACTTCTCCAGCAAAGGGTTGCTCTGGTTGCCCAGCTGGGCAGGGGCAAGCCCGCGGCCAGGGCCAGCGTAGGGGTCCTTCTCCGGCACAGGGACGCCAGTGTGGCCACTATTAGTGAAGTGAGTCAAGCTGAGGCGAGCCGGGCCAGCCCCGGCGCTCAAGAGGGTCTGGCCAGATTTGAGGCCCAGCCCCAGCGAGGCAGAGATCTTATCGGTGCCCTGCAGTGCCTCTGACTTGACGGGGACTGGGAGCCGCTCAGGGCCACTGGTGGTGAACTGGCAAGGAGAGGTCTTCAGGCAGCCGTCCTCCAGCTTGGGCTTGACATCAGTGGGCAGCGAGCCCACCTTTGCCTCTGTGGCCTGCACCTTGAAAGCTGGGTCGGATACCAGCGCTGCGCCTGTCAGGCAGGGAGCAGGTCCCAAGCCCACCGCGGGCACCAGCCCTTCCTTGGGCGCCTCCTGGTCCTCCACGGATGGGGCAGCGTCTTTGCTGTCTCCGGCATCGGGGAGCTTCAAGCTGGGGGCCGGCAGCTCTGTCTTGAGCTGGGCTTCGCGCTCGGCTTTCTCGTTGGCTGACTCAACCAGGCGAAGGTGCTCATTGAAAATGTCCTTCTTGTCACCGGTGTCCAGCTCAGGGTCAGTGTAAGCCAGTAGGTCAAACTCGTCGCCATTCAGCAGGTCATCAAGGTGAGGGTCCGCTGTCTCCAGACTGTCCAGGTTGTCCAAGTCATCGTCCCCTTTAGCCACGTCCGGATCCAGGCTCAGGTTGGCCAAGTCATCGTCATCTTCCAGGTCTTTGTGGGAGCCAAAATCATCATCCAAATCAGGCTCCACTGGCACCTCACAGGGCAGACGTCCTCCCTCCAGGCTCAGGTGGCTCTTCCCCGTGGCTGGAGCTGGCGTGGGGTCCGGTGTGGGGCTGTCCTTGGGTCCCTCGGGGCGGAGAGCGGAGCCGGAGGACAGCGGGCGCGGGGGGACGTGCTGCAGCTCCAGGCTGGGGGCCGGCAGCGGCGGGGGGGCGGCCGCTTTGGCGTGAGGCTGGTGGTGGCTGTTGCTCATCTCAGCACCCTGCGGGGAGGCAGGCGGCAGCGGCACCGGCATCTTCGGGGGCTGCAGCGCTGGGGTGGGGAGCGCCTGCATGGGCACGACGGGGGCGCAGAGGGCCTGGGGGGTGCCTTCCTCCCCAGGCAGGAAAAAGCGGGGCCGGGGTGCCTGGGGGGCGAAGGGGGAGCCCATGACCCCCCCGGGTGCCTTCTGCACGTTGTGCCGCAGCTCGATGAAGGGGCCGCCCAGGGCAGCAGGCGAGGCGGGCACCGTCTCGGTGGGTGCTGGCAGGCGGGTGCCCAGGCTGCCCACAGGGGTGCCGGCGGCCGGTGGGGCGAAGCGGGAGGTGACAGGGAGCCGCAGGGCCGCAGCCGCCTGCTGCTGCTGCTGCCAGAGATGCTGCTGCTGCTGCGGGGATGGCGCCGGGAAGACCCCACGGGGGTAGAAAGCCTGGGGGGGGCCCACTGCCGTCCTGCAAGACACCGCAGTGTCAGGACCAGATTAGTGCTGCCACAGCCACGACACACCACACGCGGCACCCTGGGGGGTCCCAATCCCCTCGGACCACACCACACACCCGGCAAAACCACTGCCACCCTGTCCCCACAGGTAATCACAAGCAAGACCCGGAGGGGACGCAACCCACCAGGGTGAAGCCCCGCTCAGTTCTAATCGTCTGCAGTGAACCCCTCATCCCTCCGCTGGGCACTCACCTCCCGTTGATGTCCAGGGTGGATGGCGTGGCTGCCGGTGGGGGCCGGGAAAGCCGTTCGTCCTGCACAAATGCTGTCTGCACCATGACGGAGCCAGGCAGCTTCCCAGCACTGGCAGCAGTAGCCAGTGTCCCGAGAAGACCTTTATCCTGGAAGGGGAGCGAAGGACACGTCGTCACCTGCTCCATCCACCCCCAACCTCCCAGCAGAGCCATCCCCTGAGCCCCCCTACCTGTGCTGGCTGATAGGGGGCCATGCCCCGGCCCAACTCGAAGGCCTGGGTGCTGGCCTCGGGGGCCCAGCCTGCTGGTGAGGAGGTGGCAGCTGCTGCCGCGCTCTCCTTCTCCTGCCGCAGGCTGTTGCGTTGGATCTGCTGGCGGATAAGCAGCTCGCGGAGCCGCTGGCGCTGGATGGAACCGAACATTAGGACCAAGAGCGGAGACACGGGAGCAAAACCAGCTCGTCCCAGGATGTAGGGACAAACCACGCAAAAACCACTTTGCCAATCTATGCTCCCCACCCCAGGTGCCCGTGTCCCCTCCACGTCTCCGGGGAAGGAGCCAGAAGCAGAGCCAGGCTCCTTGACCCCACCAGGGACCCCAGAGATCCTGGTTCCTCCCTTTAACCAGACAGATGCGGCCCAACCACGGGCAGGCCCTCACCTGCCGCTGTTTCTCCAGCTCCGACTGGCTCATGGTGCCGAGGGTGCCGTCCTGGCTGCCAGGCAGTTCTGCCAAGTCCCGGTTTGGGGGTGCTGAGAGCCCTGCAGCCACCTCCTCCCTCTTGTCAGCTGGTGGCCCCAGCGTGGCTCGGGGCAGGAAGGTGACAGAGGCGTCCTGCTGCTGCGGGGGGGCTGGCAGCTGCTGCGGCAGAACCGAGGGCGGCCGGAGAGGTGAGAGGCTGTAGGTCTCAGCAGCCACAGTGCCTGGCCCCAGCGGGCTGCTGGCTTGGTGGAAACCAGGGGACGAGGCGTAGGCTGAACTCTGGGGCTTGCTGGGGACATAATGGCTGTTGATCCCATGGGGCTGGTGGGACGGGGAACCCTTGAGCGGCTCTGAGACAGTCGGGGGGAAGGTGAAGCGCATAGGGGGCTGGCCGCCCGGGAAGACGCTGGCACCGGGGGAGCGGGCAAAGGGGGGTTGCTGCCCACTCGGCGCCTTGGCATGGGGCTCACCCACTGGGGTGCCCCCAAAGCCCCCGCCGGCCGCCGGGCTGTGCGAGAGCGCCACCGACTTGAACCCCGGCTCCGGCATTTGGGGTCGGGGGGGCTTGTGCAGGGGGGTGAAGGGGTCCCGGGACTGGGGCCGGGAGGGCNGGGGCGAGGGGGCCAGGGGATGGGAGTCAGGGGGCCGGTGCCCCAGCCCCGGGCTCTGTGGCTCTACCTGAGAGACCCGTGGGGTCATGGGGGCTTTGAAGACGTCGGCCGCCTTCAACTCTGCAGCGGAGAGGTGGGGGCCGCCCGGGGAGTCCCCATAGCCCATGGTGGGGGCGTAACCAGGTGAGCAGACCCCCAGGCTCCCCCCTTCCTCCTTCTTCACCTCCAGACCTTTCTTCTGCTCCCCAAAAGGCAGGGGAGAGAGCAGGGCCTCGGGGGGGCGAGCCCCGGGGCTCCCTGGCACTGAGAGGTTGTCCAAAGAGGGACACCGGGGCTTCAAGAAAGGGTCAGGGGTGCCGGGCTGGTGCCGGGGGGTGCCAGGCGGCGTGGGGTGGAAGTCAGGGGGCTGGGAGCCAGGGACAGCACGGGGTCCGGCGAGGGGCTGGGGCTGGCCAGGGAAGGGCTGGAAGGCAGCGCCCGCTGTGGGGCTCTGGCCCAGGGGCGAGGGGAAGCGGGGCTCCAGCGCATAGGCAGGTGCTGCGCCGTAGGGATCGTGCGAAGGCACTTGGGCAGGGGACTGGGGGGGGAGTTTGAGAAAGAGATCGCTAGGTGACTCCGGGCCCCCTCCGGCACCTGCCGGGGGCTTCAGGAAACCCTCGCCGGCGGCGGGTGGGCTGCCAATGTAGACGGGCTGCGCCCCTGGCGGCACTGGGATCCGCAGGTGCAGCGAGGGCCTCTCTGGCTTGCGCAGTCCCTCCCCTTTGGTCTGCTTGTTGATCTGGCTCTCGGCCTGCTGCAGAGAGAGCCCAGCCGTCAGGGGATCCATGCCTGTCCCCTCAGTGAGCGGGCGAAGGGGCTAAGGGGGCAGGGGGTGGGCCCACCACATCCCCCAGGGCTGGGCCAGGGCCGCCGGGCACCTCCCCGCGCCAGCACGTACCTTCTGCACCTTGTTGATGCGATGAGCCGCCCGGTTATCTTTGGCCTTTTGCTAACAAAAACACGAAGCCAGCTGACTCACAGCCCCCGGCGCCCAGGCCCCCCACCCCAGCGACGCCCCAGCACTCACCAAATAGGGGGCTTTGTCCGTGGCGGGGACCTTCCTCCAGAGCTTCATGATCTGTTTGCAACGGCTCGACCAGTCTGGGAGTCCGGTAGCAGCAGACGAAAAGGAGAAAAGTGACGTTAGTCCGTACCTGATGAGCCCACGCAGACCCTCAGCAGGTGCCCACCCCCCTTTACATGTGGGGATGGTCTCCTGCCCAGTAGCTGGCACCGAGAGCCCCCACCATCGCTACAAGGAGCACTTCAGTCCCGCAGCCAACCATGTGCCAGAGGGGACAGGCTCTCCTCTCCAAACAGGGACTAGGGATGTTGCGCTGCATTCAGCTCCCCCCTGCCCTCGCCCTGGCCGCAGCCCCCCCCAGAGCCCTACCTGGATAATCCTGCTTGAGGTTGGGGAAGTTCATGTTGGCGTAGAGGACGGGCGAGATGGTGGAGAGCTCGCCCAGCTCCTCATCCTTCTCCCAGCGCTGCAGGCTGCGCTGGTTGTAGGACAGCCCGTCACCCTCGCCCTCTGTCGTGGGTGTCGTGGGTGTCGAGGGGGTGGTGGCGGCCGAGCTGCTGGCCCAGGGGCTCTCAGGCTCGCAGTGGTCTGGGCTGAAAAAGCCACTACGCTCCCTGCATTGGGAGAATGCATCATGGACCGGCAGGGTGTGAGGAAAGAGACGGTCCCACAACACCGCAGGGCTGACTTTCTCTAGGAAGACCAGCCCCCGCTCCCCCAGGCGCCCTCATACCTGTTATCGAGGAACGGAGACTGGCAGACTCCCGAATACGACTCCAGGGAAATGGCTCCGGAGAGCGAGCCCAGGGAAACGCTCCCTGCGAGGGAAGGGAGAGGTGTTGCAGGGAAGGCAGAGCTGGGGCTCAAGCCTGCGCTTGCCCCGGGGGCCCCCGCAGCCCTCTGACAACACAAGATCCCTCCATACACCCCCGGAACACTTTCAACATTCATCTCCAGTGCAAGGGGGAAGACCCAGGAGTGCCAGACCGCAGCGTTCCAACAGCTCAGCCCCGACAAGGATGCAACACATTGGTTTTCCCGGGGCAGACGGCGGGTCCTGCCCTTCTCCCCCACCCACCAGGACTCCCCCGACCCCCACGTCTCGGCTGGGGGCTGCGCCGCCTCCACCCACCCTGTCCTGACAGCTGGAGGTCTCCCTGCAGGAACGGCCGCTGCGCCCGGCTGGGGTCCTGCCCTGCGCCGCTGGCCTCCATCCCTGCGGCCACGCAGTTGAGGGGCTGCTCCCCGCGCTCCGCCGAGCCCAGCACGTCCTTGAAGAGCTGCTGGACGTCTTTGCTCTCCATCTTGGGCAGCTCTGCGGGGCCGGGAAGGGGGTGGGGGTGGAGGAAAGGAAGAGCTGAACCATTGCAGGCAGCGCCTAGTGCAACTCTCACGCTGACAGGAGACGGGGAGAAACGCGGGGGTCTCGGCCCTGGGACCCCCCTCACTTTGGCTGCCACGAGGGCCGGGGGGGCTCACCTTCCGTCGGGATCTTGTCGAGGTCGGAACTCAGCGCACCCTCGCCCGGGGTGGCCGGTTTCTCGGCGTCCCCGGGGTCCGGGGAGTCCTTCGGCTCCTCGGTCCCTGCGCGAAGGAAGCGGTAGGAGCCCTCAGCACGCCGGGACCCCGCCGCGCCACGCGAGGGCGCTCTAGGCGCCACTCTATGGTCACGCGGGCCGGGGAAACCATCGAGTTC
>VXBH01001548.1:106517-122619 GCA_013400035.1 Rynchops niger | reverse complement strand
CCACCTAGTTTGGTGTCATCTGATGATGACATGTCAGGCAAGTGCTTGTGATTGCATCTCATAACAAAATCCACAATTTGATTTTCTGGAATAAATCAGAATCTGGTCTCAAAATTCTCTGTAGGGTCTTATAGCATGATTTCATCCTTGCACACTGATGTTGATGCAACTTTTCTTTCTTTCAGATGAGTTATACTGGTATAAATATGGAGTAAAACATTACCTGATTAGTTGCCTGTCCCACTGTCCATCTTCTGGGCTATAGTAGCTAATTAGGTCTTCTGAGGAAGCTGGCAGAGGCTCTCACTCTTTATTGGTAAACCAACATCATTATTAAGAGAAAACAAAGGGGAAGGGGAAGGGTGAGATAAATGAATGGGATAAACCAAAATTTTAAAAGACCTGCTCTGACTGACTGCCTTCTCCCCTCCTGCAACATAAAAATAATCTTTTTTTTTTATCCTATTTTAAATTTTAGTTTTGTCTATGCTGGACAAAGCTGAATTTTAGCTAGAAAACATTGTATGCATAAATTTGGTTTTGATCAGACATTCCTGACTTCCATTAAGATGTGAAATAGCACAGTACTGAATTTCACAGGGTGATGTACTGAAATAACAGACCCTGGAGAACAAGAGCTAAAGAGACTTGTAAGAAACAGTATGGAAGGTTTTCAACAGGAGTTTTGTGGTGACACATGCTATTAAAAATTGCTTAATAAATCAGAAGGCAATTTAGCTTTTTTAAAAATATCATTGCTATGATTTCATTGTCCTGAAAGTCCTCTCTTTAGGCAAGGAAGTTTCAATCAGATATTAAATTGAAATCCCCTTTGAATTGAGATTTTCTGTTTGATTTTGATTTCTATACAGGCTTGTTATTCTTGGAGAAGTTTGTATATATCTTAGCTAGGACATCTGTCCTCTGGAAAAAGCTGACTGGTGGTATTTCTCCTTTTTTCCTCAGAACTTAAGGCTTCTTTTGGGGTAAAAGAGAGACGCCAAGAAAACTAGTTTACAAATCCAGTTCTAGCTGATTACAACTTTCACCCATTTTAGTCATGGCATAAAGTCTCACTGTCCCCCTCCAGGCAATGTTTTAACTTTTTGCCTTACCTATAACGTGAGCTGCTCTTCAAACCACTGAGCTGGTCCCTTCTCTTTCATATCTTGGATGGTGTGACTGAGCTCAAACCAAGTGTTAGCTGTGTTTTTCAAGGTTAGAAGTGGACTTGCCTTGACAACTAACTTTCTGAAGTTTGTGCTGGCATATGTCTGTCAAAGAACTTATTTCTGTGTCTCCAAGGATAGCAAGCCAAGTGCCAAGGGTAGAGCACAGCAACTCCTTGATCCAGGAAGATGCGATCATGTCATACTCCCCATTAAATTACCCACCTGCATATGCTGAAATGGCAGAGCAGAAGTAGACAACCAGCTCAAGCAGAGTGACAGGTGAGACAGCTCCTCTCTGTACCACTTGGCTACACCAGACAGGGAAGGTATGTGGAGAAAACCTGCTTGAACTCCTCCACATTTACCCTGCTGGAGAGGAAAAATGGGGATGGGACTCCGCTGTCAACGCCACCACTGTAGGAGAGGGAAGTGAGCCTGAGGAAGCAGAACTGTTCCAAAGAAGAAGGAAGTAGATGAGGTGGTTGTGGTGAGAGGCAGATTTTGGAATCCAGCGGTACCGAAATCGCTGTGTTTTCTTTACTTGGCAATACAGATTGTTTTCCATATCCACTAGGTATAAGGATTTCTGAAGATATTAAAAAATTTAAATAGAGATCAGTAACATGATATATAAAGTCCTTAATCCTGATGAGAGCCTCTGAGACTTTCTTTTTGAGGTACTAAAGTTAGCAATACTCAATATATTCAATTGATCTTGGGAATTATGGGCCCTGTTAAAGTTCTCTCTATATATAGATGGATTAGATGTACCTAGAGGTAACTAGGCTGGGCCAAAACTAAGACTTTTGTAAAGTCAGATTTTCATCCAATTTGAGTATTCTCTTTAAGAGAGTCAAAACAGGGAAAAAAGAGACAACTGTACTAGCAGGGACCAGTAAAAAACTCTGCTGCTATATTTTACAAGCCTAACTTATTACGTAAGCAATAATTTGTAAGTAGGTCTCCCTGTGATGAACATCATACTTAAAAAACAAATTGATATAGGTGCTACCAGACCTGAGTACCTAGCAAGAAACAATAAATACCAGAAAGCAATTTAAAAAAAAAAACATAAAAAAACTTTAAGAGAATAATACATTCTGTAATCTTTCCCTTTACCTTTCTGTTTAAGAAGAGTTCCTACTTTGAGTCTTTTCTTTATAAATATGAACATCAAAAACATTCTTTCTTCACTGAAAGCTCCGTTTCTTGTTCAACCACATGACTAAAGGAGCTGAGGCTTAGAGAGAGAGAATTCAGCCTTCACAAGGCACATGATAACATCAGAAAGCTGAGATAGTTCAAGAGGACTGTTCAGACTCTATGATACCAATGTGTAGCAAGCATAAAATTTTACTAGCATGTCTGTCTGTTACTTTTCAGCTTCAGGGCAAAATTAAGGATTTGGTGGGTTTTCTTTCTATATAAAAGATCAAGAGATTTTAATCTTTTCCAACATACATTTTGTCCTGTTACAGTAACAATATAACTCCAGTTGTGGGTTAGCCAATAACTTGTCATGTTCACCTAGCAATTCTAAAATAACACTAGCTGTCTTTAACCTGAGCTGCCTTTTTAAATATTTCTTGGTAGACAGACTAATGACAAGTATAGCTCTTCAAATCTTTCCTGCAGCAAAGCTTGAATAACTAACTAAAATTTATCTAGGCCATACAAATATCCATTTAAAAATTGGGAATGTTCCATCTTTCTCAGCATCTATAGAGTATAAATCACCATTACATTCAAGTGTATATTATGATGTCTGGCAGGATTTTACATGAATTCCCACAAGACCAGACAAAGGGCTATCATGTTTAGAATTTCCTGAAATGTTGAATAGGAGGTATTAATTGTGGTTCAATTTCTCTTGATGATGTTGTATCATCATATTGTTTCCTCAAATTATATGTTGAATTAGGAGAAATGTTTACTAGCCTTCTATAGTGAGTCACACTAAAAAGCAACAACTGAAATAATATCTTTCTGTGTTTCTGGACAAAGATCTGTTTTGGAATAATGTGTTTTCTGAAAATTTAGTATTCTGGTTGAAACAGTTGTGAATAGCTTCTCACTTCTGAATACATAAGGAAAGAAGTGGGCTAAGAAGCACTGTTGCTCCTTATTTTGTCTGCCAAATGATCTCTGATTGTCTGTTATCAATCATAAGTAAGGAAAGCTGGAAATGGACTTTACTAGTTCAAAACTTCTGCTCCTTACTAAACTGTTACTCATGGAATTTTCTAAGAGTTTCTCCCTATCATTTTCATCCTACATTTTTTTTAATGTAAGAAAAGAAAAAAAATACTGTAAGGTGGAAACTATTTAGAAAAATCAGGAAAACTTGAAAGGAAATGACTTAAGGAATTTAATCTTTTTCCGCAATATGAGTTTTGCAGGTGCCCCACCTCTACTGCAATGAAACTTGGATGTTAATGAATGCAAATAGCTTAGCAGGTGTCTGAGTTTGTCTGTTTTGAACTCCATCACTGATGAGGATTTATTTTATTCTTAATGACATATTTGTATGTTTTCAGAGGCTAAAAGTGTTTGAAAATGCATCTGCTGATGCTGGTGCCAGTTTGATTGGGCTGATTTGATTGCTGTGTAGCTGGGTTAGCTTTGGTAGTACATTATATGGATCCACCTCACTTCCATAGACTTAATAAGACTCAGTCTTTTTGTTGGAGTCCATGAAATGCAACAGTAAACAGTTGTTGAAACAAGAGGTTTTCCATTTGTTTTAATAGGCTTTGAATTAGGTTCAAAAGCTGGTATTTGCTATCCAGAAGCAGCAGCAGTAGTTTGCATACTTGGAAGGATTTGGCACACCAGCTGCAGAAGGTCAATTCTGCAAGTGAAGAAGCAACAGCTCTCATGAGGACTCTTCAGTGTCCCTGCACAACTGGGACAGTGCTACAAATTGTGGACATTTAATTTTGATTGAATTGTTACTCTTTGAAAGAAATTTGCAGAAATGGAAAATGTCTTTTAGCATAATTCCCTACATTATTGTTACAAGCTGTTTGAAGACCTATCACCATTTTCAGACATTATGTCTCCCTGTTGGATCACTAGTGGTAAATGGCTAGGAATATGGAATTCTCTAAAGGGATTTTTAACTATGCAATGTGCATGCAGAAAGGTAGCATACACACTGATCAACTGCACCAGTAATTGTACAAACACGTAGAAACTAAATGCACTGTAGGAAACCCAAGGATGAAGGGACTAGGGAAAAGCCAGGATAGAGGAGTTATAAAAAGGAAAAGAGTCTTTGGAGAATTTCCTTCCTAAGGGAAGGAAAATACAAATGAAGAGAACGTCTTTAATTTTTACATTAGGAATCCCTGAAGCTTGCAAGCCATATCCATCACCTGTTGTAACAGTTTAGTTCCTTTTGGTGACAGAAATTCCTTAGAGAACTGATCAGGATTTTTTTAAATGTAGTTGTAAAAAATTATTACAGTTTATCTAGAAATTGTTGTTTCATTTCCCTTTACCATTTGTTTGTTTGTCCTTTATGCTAAATAATCAAGCCCGTCATCTGACAATGTGCAGCAATAATTCAAGAGTAGATACTGCAACAAAAGCAGCCATACGTTGAAAAGGCTGGCCAAAATAGCAATCCATCCTAATCCAGATTATGGGAAGCATGAAATTTCTAGAAGTCATTGTTTGCACCAAGCATTCTGCTTATCCATTGTTTATACTGCTGCAATGGATGGCTCTTTTCCTAAAGGATGTTATGAACATGAAATAAGCTTTCGATTTAATTTTCCTATTTACAGAAAACATTCCTGGTAAGATTATACCTTTGGTGATTCATGAATATTTTTTAAAAAGCAAGGCCCTTCTCTGAATTCTCTCACATAACTGCAATGCCTCTAGAACACAGAACACAGTAACTGGATACTTTTATTAGCAGAAGAATACAGACCAATTATTTTCGTTACACAACCTAGCTAGTTGCAGTGGAGACAACGATGGCAACACTGAGGCTATGATTATCAAGTTACAGCTCAGAGACGAATCCTCACGAAGACATCTGGAGATGTAAAAACAATGCCCTGAGCTGCAGAAAAGATGATACGCAGTAGGGAAGAGAAGGACTGAGAAGGTTGTTGGAGATGAAATACCTAGTTCTCCTGCTCAGTAGACAGTCTTCAGGCTGTGTGGAATAAAAGGCTGTTTTCCCTACCCTTTTGGAATTACTTTGCCTGTCTACACAGCCTCTTGCAGCTTCCGCTGAAGAAGCTGCCCATGTGCTCTTGGGAAGCAACATGCTCTGTTGGCTGAGACAGCACAGAAGCTCGCTTCTCCACTCAGAATTGTTTCCAGTCTGGCTTCCCACTAAATATGTTTCTAGTCTACCACACTTGGGTAATGGATTTCACTTGAAATAACAGTAATTCAATTTCTTTCCAGTTTATCCTCTTATTTGTGCTGATTTTTACAAAAGAAAGTCACTGGACAATATCTATTGATCTATGATGATCTTCTTGGTAGCTGGAATGAGACAGCTGGTTACTCATAGCTGCTACAGCCCACTGTGATGACAGGCTCCTTTTTTCCCCAGAGTGTGCGATTGTGAAATATTCTTTAAATGGTAGATTAATTTTACATTAAACTTAAAGCCTCAGTCCCCATAAAGACTGTGAGCTTAATAATTTAGTGAGATGCTCAAAATCAATCTGATGAAAATATGCACCAAAGGATAGATACGTTTAACCCCATATTTTGCTAATCTGCAATGGTAAAGATTAAATTATCCAGCAGGTCAGCATCAATGTTGAACGCTGCCATGCTTTCTTGGCAACTTGAGTCTACTCTTTTCATTCTGTTAATGTGCAGTTTACCCAATTGGACATGTATAGCAATCTTCAGCAAGAACGACTGGACTGCCTGGACTAAATTTTTATATGTATGCAAGCATCTTCATGAAACTTTAAAAGATTTGGAACTCTGTTATTCAAGCTGTCAAATTACAAGAGTGTCCCTGACACATACACAACCTGTGCCTCACACCATTTTCCCAAAGAATTCCCAAGCCACAGTCTAAGAATTAGGAGGAACTACAGACTATTTTCACAGACCTATTCTTCTCTGGCAGGTAAGAGGATTTAGTAATGTGGATATAAGTTTTTTGCACCGTATAGCTGGTGTTGGAGATTGGTTTCAGACATACTTAAATTTCCAGATATGGTTACTGCCAGAGAGAATAAGAAATGTTATTCTGAATATAGACACTGGGGAAAAGCTGTTTGTATGGCAAGCCCACACTCCTGCGGGTCAGTCTTTCTGAGGTCCACCAAATTATTTCTCTCTTCCATACTTCTCTTCTTACCTTGTTGCTCCACATTAACCTGTCTCTCAGGTGACCTACCCTCTTTCATCCTCTTACTTCTACTGTCCTATTTAAATTTCCCCATGTATCTTTAAAACTCTCATTTCCAGGTTCCACATTCCTCAAAAATCAGCCCTGACTTTTCTTGCCCATTTCCATCTTTTGCCCATTTCTCTCCTTCCTGTTCTTTCTCAAATCCTTAATTATACCGCAAAATCCAATAATTTTCTCCCTTTCATCTGCTTTGGATGCCTTCCAATCTGGCTTTCTGTGTTTCCACACTGATACCATTCTCACTAGTGTTGCTAATGACAAATCCATTTCCAGAAACCTGCCACTTCTTTGTCCTCAGCATCTCCACTGAACAATCCTTATAATCTCCATCCTTATGGCCAAATGCCTCATTGAGGCCTTCATGCATGCTGCCTTGATTAGTAAAGGAGTCTCCAAAATGCAGTCATTGCCTTCATCAGTCCACATAAATCACTGTTTTTTATTTCATCTTCATTGCTTGTGTGTTTGAACATTAACTCCCCCCATCATCTCTGTGCACTGGCTTCCTGTCCAAAATCCTTTCAATCTGGAGAACACTCTCAAACTCAAGGCAGCCACCCTTTGTCATTAACCTCCCCTGCTTCACTGTCTTCTGGAGCTTCTCACTACTCCTTATTTCATTGGCCTCCTCTACAAGCTATGGGTGCTTTGATTTTATTGGGAAACTCATCAGCTCACCCACACATACTACATTTTAAAGGCTTGCTTGTGGCCTGTAGTAAATGAAGATGAATTTGCTTTCTCTTTCCCCCCTACCTTCAGTCTTCATTTCAGTTCTGTCCTTTAACAAAAGGTAATTACAAATTTTTGTGCATAAATTCACTGAGTGCAATGCTCAGTGGCATTGATCATCACACCACTACTTGGAAATATGCCACTATTTGGTATCCAAATTAAAGTACTCATAAATATTTTTAAAGTAGTCGAAGTGTTTCTGACATATCTTTTAATTTAAGTGGCAATAATGTATCTATTTTCATTATACTACTTGGTAACTTCCAAGTAAGAACATCATGGTGTGACGACTTTGGAAATGACTATGCACAAAGCAGGAAGTCTGTCCAATACTACATGAATAAGCAAACTAAGCTTAGTAAATGACTAAGTGAACTATGAAGTGAATAAGCAAACTATACTCCCATACTGCGCTGAATAAGCAAATTCCATCTTCATTATGGGGCCTAGTTTTACCTTCTTGGTTTTATCTCTGTCTTTAATTCTGACAGTTGCCACAGAGTCAACAATAGAAGGATGTTAAATTTTGAGCACTCTCCATTTAGACGGAATAATATTGGAAATGTAAGATGGGTGCTTCCCAGGGAGAGACTGCTTTTCAGGTCTCTACACTGTGTGTGTGCTTATAACCAAGGAACAGTCCTCTTGAAGGAGCAGGAGCAGTTTGCCATGTCTCTGAAGACAGAGACAAATGAAGGGCTATGAAGGGGGTTCTGCTGTTTTAGCTGGTGGCCAAATTAACAGCTCAAGAGAAGAACTTCAGTGTCAAGAATCTGATCACATAGGGGAACCTACCTGGTTACAACAGACGTTCATTTTTATGTCCAATGAACTGTCTGCCCTTATGCTTTATGTGTTATGAGCAACGGAGTCTTCATTAACCCTTGTGGAAACACCAGAAGTATTTACCCTCAGCGTCAAAGCTTGGATTGTCCCAGGCTGGGATTCTGGCAGACTGCACATATACACCATAATGATCAGTGAGAGGTAGGACCAGCATTACCACCAAGGCTATGCTTCAGGAAGGGAGACTTGGCAGGATCTGCTTCTTGAAAGTATCTGTGAGTGCTAAAATAGGAGTGTTGTCTACAGCCTACTTACATCCAGCTGCATTATATATGTCAGATCTAACACAAATCTTTGGAATTTATCCAGGCAGGGGAAACCTTGCTCGATCTGTGACACAAAGTTTTTGTGGCCATGTGGCCTGCGATCAGAGATGAAGCCATAGCTGTTTCTATGCTGAGATGGTATACCAAAGTAAAGTATTTGTAACATGCAGAATGATGTAAAACGTTAAAAAAACCTGAACTAATCAACTCTGCATTCATTTGTAAAGAGCAAAAAAACGGTAATGTAGCATGAAGGAATTAAAATATGGGTACTGTAAAAGAAGACAGCAAGCAGTTGGAAAGGAGTTAGGTAGGAAACAGCCTAGTCCCTGATGACAGTGTTGGCTAAACATTTAACGAACACTGGATTTACATGATGTGGGTAATTCTGAACATGGGGTTCACAGCCTAGCTCATTGCGTATATCCGGGTACCTCACATTAGGAGGAACACCACAACAAACACAAGCTGAGGAGTTATTTATGTGATATGGCCCTGCATACCTGGAATTTGGGAATACAGATATTATTAAAAGAAGGTGTTTAACAGGACGCACAAAACTTATTGTTGGTTTATTATCGTTGTTATGAGTGGAAAAACTTTACAAAGAGTTTCAATCACTGATATTTACTGAATGCAAATGTAACACCCAAGGAAAATGCTTTTAGTACAGAGTAATTCTATCTACCTATGCGCGTTTTTATACTGCATCATACATTCTAGTATATGGCTCTTTTATCTCTATTGTAAGGCAAATAAATCCCTAAACTGTATTCTCTCAGACTTCCCTGGCTTCATGCCAGTGGTAAAAAATTACTGTGTAGAAGCTGAAGTAATATTGGAAATGACATGGAAAAAAACCAGGAACGTTTCTAGCTGGTACGTTGTCTGAAGAGCAAACTGCTGGCACAGCTTTTGTAGCGTGAATACATATCAGTAATCTTTAATTTTAATAAATCTCAGAAATATTTCTGTGGCACAGAGCTGACATGGTTGTATGTAATGGCTCTTTCCTATATTGCTGTGACATAAAGACCTTTTCTCCTTAGGTAACTATAAGGAATTACAAAGCGTGCAGACTTTTTAGATGTCAGTCCAAATACCATTATGCTTATGACCCAGACATAATTGCAGTCTGAAGTTATCTATGAGGTAAGAGTTAAATATCTCCACGACTTTTTTTCCTCAGGTCTTTTGCTTTTCTGTGTTTGTTCTCTTACCAACTGCTGAGAAGGCATCCTACATACTCTCATGATTAAAGAAGCCAAGAACCCTGTGGATACACAGCATTAGGGTTTTTTCCTCTATCCACAAATCATTTTCACAGGTTGATAATTAAGGATATGAATAGACAAAATGAGTTTAGTATTTGCAGCAGGTTTATATACAGGTTTAGGGGCCAAACCAAGTTTGACACTACCAGAGCAATTTATCTATGGCTGCAATCACATGTAACAGGCAGATTATCTGTGAAACCAGGCTAAAAATACTCATTGGCTATTTCACAAGACCATAAGACAGTCTTCTTCCCCAGTCCCCAGGCAGCCTCATAAATGCTGTAATTTTCTGGATAGCAAGGAAGGCTGTGACAACCATCCTGAATTCAAATACTGTAGCAGGAGCTTTATAAGAGAGTTTGCCTTCTCTCAATGTTACACAACGTGGGATAGGCCTCCCACTGAGGACACTCATGGTGAGTCATGAGTGTCACTAGAAAACAGGAGCAAACTATCCAAACATATAGAAAATATCTTCCCTTCCCTAGGGAGAGCAAGTGTGTCTCAGGCAGTGCAGAACTTGACCCTGATGTCCTGACACCATTCACAGCAATTCCTCCTCCCCTGCGTGGACTCCGCTCAGGATTGGCCTCGCTCGGGCACAGTCTGTTATGACAAGTGTCTCTGTTTCTTGGATTTGCACATGTCAGAGAGAGATTTCCCAGTTCCTCCCTTAACTGCTACAGTGCAAACAGTGCCTGCATCCGTTAAGAAAGCTATGTTGGTATTTTATAAGCAAAAAAGCAACTATTCATATCTTTTTGGCCTATAGTTTCGGCCAATTGCAATGGACAAGAGTTAAGCTAAGTAACGCATAAAGCTGTCAGGAGGAGGAGATGATCACTTTGCTTCTCTGTGGGACGTCTGCAGAGTTAGGAGGGGACTGTTTGGTTTAGTTTTGAAGTGGACAGAAAAGGGGATAGAGAGAGATTCAAATTTCCAAGGCACTGGCAGACGTCGCATGTACACTAGACAAGCAGCTAAGGATGCATTATGGAAAAAGCTATATGCCCATTTTTCTGACCAGCTCTTACAACTGTGGGTGCCAGGCCATAATTTAATGTGCATATAGGCTCTTCTGCATATGTCTAACTACTTTGTATTCTTAAAAGTCCATTTGCATTTGCAAATCTGGGATTTGCATGCAGAACTTCAATGTCCTTTTTTTCTAGGGCTTCACAGTCAAAGTTTCACAGTCTTGTCATGTATTTAGTCTGTGCTTGTTTATCTGGTTATAAAAGGATACAGTATTTCAAAATGTACCTAGCCAATACATTTTACATCAGGAAAAAAAAAAAAAAAAGGGTAGCAAATAAGGCTTCTTTGCTGATCCTTTCCAAGTTATAAAATTTCCAGCATTAATACCGTTCCATGAAAAAAATGTTTCCATCAACAATTTGAATACACCATATCCAAATAACCAGAATGTTATGACAGTGTGTGAGAAACTGCAGTTCAGATATTATCCATTTTGGAGGAGATTCTATGTTATAGTTTTTGCCATGCAAGAGAGCATAGGGTTTTGTCATTCTTCATGCACAGTTCTAAACCTGCACAGGGCACTAGACTATTTCTCTCAACATTCTGAATTAGTCTCTTGAAACACAATGAAACTTTGAGTGGTGCAATCCAGATATGGTGACAGCCAGAATCTTAGTCCACAAATTTGAGATACACATTCATGTTCCTGTCTCAATGGAGATGCTTAAAGGTAGAATCACAGAAATTGCCATACCTGAGCAGCACAACAGTGAGTAATCCAATATAATAATGTCCATAAAGTCCAACCTAGAATTTCAGGGGAAGGGTTTGCACAAAAGAGTTTGCTTGTAATACAGTAGGTGAACCTTCACTAGTATATGGCTTAAGGCCAGCTCCAGGTCTTATTCTCTTTAACATAAATATGCTTGGTTTTCATTTCCACATTATGTTTAATACATTAATGCTTAAATCTTTCCAAATTATTGGTCTCCCTGACATTCACAGATCTTATTCCTGTAAGCAAATTGATACTTTAAAGAAGTTATCTTTGAAAGGTACTATCCTATTATTTTCCTTCTCTTTTTTTCCTTACTACTTTATAACTGGTTATTCTGCTGGTTTCAGGTTAGCTAGATTTCCACTTTCAAAGAGAATTTCAATACCTCTTCTGTTTCCAGCTTTGCTTAGGAGAAAAGGTCCTTTCTTTGACATCATTAAAGTAAAATAAATAGCTAATGGAAAGATTCTTCATTTTTTAACTTTATCCCTTTTTTAAAACCTGGTTTTCTATTATAAAGTGTATTGATAAATGTTAATTTGCACACTGCATCCACTGTGGATGCTGTACTTAAGAACTGTGCTTTATGGGTTTTATTACTCATTCAGTTGTGGTAACCTATTTATCCAACTGCTATGAGTAGCCAGCTAATTTTTATTATTATTAACACTTTTTAGAGATGGTTTTTTATTTCATCCACTCCACACAGATTATTTAGTACACTTTTATTGACAATAAACTTGTAGCTTAATAATACTATTCCATTTGCATCTCATGATGGGGAAGATTTAAAATGTTTTTACAAATATTACCAGATGGATTAATCTATTAAGCTATGAACCAGATTTCCAACAGTGTTAAGTATCACAGACAGATGCCCTGTGGCATTTATAAAATTGTTAGATACTTGCCAATTTTCAAAGACAAAACATGGTATCCAGCCTGCTTAGGAGTCTGCTACTTGCCTTACATGTCTGAATACACTTTGGAAATATATTCACATACCCCCCAGGATCCTGTTTCTGTCCTGGCATACTATACTAGTGTGTCAGCTGGACCTGAAAATGACAGATCATCCCAATGAATGCGCATTTGTTTATTTTTGACAGGATTGATTCTATCAATATTTCTTCCATTGCTAAACATCCCAATTCACCTTATTTCACTTTGCATTTCTCACATTGAAAATCAAATTAAGGTGCAGGTACAAGGAGATCACTGCTTTTTCATTGTCTCAACATGAATTTTGTTAAAATAAAGTAAATAGCTCCCACGACAAGATTATTGTCCCATATGAAGAAACCTACTGTTAAGAGAAATAAATCCCACCAAAAGTGAAAAAGACTTTTTCTTTTAGTAGAAGATCTTGGAAAAAACAGCTTCAAGACAGTTTTGTCTGGCACCTCTTAGACAATTTCTGGGAATCTCTGCTGCTCTCAAGCCTGTTCAACAGATCTTGCAAAACTTCTCCCTCTTCAAATATGATCTTAGATTGATCAGATGCTGTCATAAAAATGAAGCACAAGAGTATTGCTTTTCTCATGAGTAAATGTTGTATGGCAAGATCACAACTATAGCTTACAAAATGTTTTTTTTAATTTTTTAAGAGCAAATAGATATAGATTAATATCGGCTTCCTTAAAAGTACAAATAAGAACATCCGTGCTACAACATGCATGGAAACTAGATCAGGTATACTAGCGATTTCTGAAGCACTGAAGATTATTGCTTTTTGGGCTAGGAAACTGATCTATCCAGAAGGAAGGTCAGCTGCCCAGCTGAGGGCAATATGCAATATTTTTTCTACCATTGCCTTGAGTGACAAGAGTCTAAGTGTTAAATTTTATTATTTGCTTACTACTCTGCAAAGAAAAATCTTTATACTGCAAATACCTCATATACCACTGTTAAATTCTCTCCTTCATAGCTTTCATTCACACAGGCAAGGAAGCTATGTTTACAGTGAAGCAAGCAGAAACACCATCCTGCTTTCCCTTACCCAGTGACCACCCATGGTTGGTTTCATCTCTGCAAAAACATTAGCCAGATCACCATCAGTACTGCTTCTGCAGCTAATGGTAAAGGCAGACCTTTATTTCCCCAGTAACTGTAATCAGACATCAGTGGAAAACCAAGCTCTATACAAAGTCCAAAGGAAATAATCCTCATGTCTGCAATAGAGAAAAAATGTTCAGACTTCTTTGTATACTTCTACACTGTTTACAGTTTCCAGAAGTTTCATCCAGTTCAAAGATTACAGACACTATTTGTGCCTAGAAGCACTAAACTTGCTTTTACCCAGCATAAGACTTTCTGAGTTTCCACTCAGAAAAGGTTTCTTTCACTTTTTGCCTTCCCAATCATTTAACAATCAATGCAACAACTTTCTTATTATCTCTTTACGACTGATTTATTTTTCAAGATTCCATCAGATTCCCATTCAAAAAGCTGTTCTGGGTAACTTAAATACACTATGTCATTAAAATCCACATTATTAACATATTCGAGAACACCTTTAAAGAACTTCAGTAGTTTTGCTGATTCTTCCCATTGCATTAGATTTAGCCCTGTGTCTGCTAGTTCTATTTATTACAGTGTCTAGCACTTGATCAGGCAAGTGGTTTTCTACTTTTTTTAATTCCTTTCACATTTGCCACTTTCCACTCCTCTAAGCGTAAAACAGTTTAGCCATCAGTTAACAGCTCAGTGCAATCACATTAGAACATCTTCTGAGTAACTAAATGGACACTGAGTGGTTCTTTGGTCTTGCTAGTGATAACTACACATTTTATGAGTAGATAATCATTAATTATTTTAAAAACGTTTAAATAATATGTCTCAGAGATTCCCTTATAAACAGTGGTTCAGGTACAGAACTCATATGGTGCTCTTTCATAGTGACACTAACATAAATAATTTATTTCTTTTCTCTGCTATTGCTTTGCTTTTCAGACGTTTGTCTCCATCATCCCTTCACTCTCAATCAGAGTTCTCGTTTACAATTAATTTGGAAAGGGGCTTTAGACTTTGTTTTTAATTTACTGCCTCATCAAATTGTTCCTCAAAATATGTCTATGTTTTCTATATTGCTAACCCTTTTTTCAGAATCAAATATATTAGAAAATTTCTGTCTTTCCTGTTTCTATCAGGCTATTGTACAGCCTGTCTGTTACTGAGTGCCTTTTTAATAATTACATCCTGGACCAGATCCTGTTCGCTGATCAGGACTAAAGCAGATTTATCTCCTTATGTAAGTTTCTGACTCGATGGGTTTCTGAGAAGTAATAATTTTTACTGTCTTAACACATAATTTTTTCTTGCTATAAAAGCAACTAGTTAATGAAGACTGAACTTTCCCATCCTGTTATGTTTTCTGCTGTCTTTCAGCATGTTAGTCACTATCCTGGCCAGTATTTCCAGTATACCACTACTACTCTTCCTTTTTAAAATGACACATTTTTTTCTTTACATATTCTGTGGTTCTTGTTGGTGCTTTTAACTATTTGTCTTATTTGGATCTAAACTTTCCTTAAACAGAGTATGTCAGAAAATGACACAAGAATGTTGGTTCCAGAGGGCCGTGCTGCCATCCAGTGTGACCTGGACAGGCTGGAGAGCTTGGGCAGAGAAGAACCTAATGAGGTTCAACAAAAGCAAGTGCAAGGTCCTGCACCTGGGGAGGAAGAATGCTAAGCACCAGTATAGGTTAGGGGTGGACATGCTGGGAAGTAGTTCTGAGGAGAAGGATCTGGGGGTCCTGGTACACTGTATATTATCCATGAGCCAACAATGTGCCCTTGTTGCCAAAAAGGCCAATGGAATCCTGGGCTACATAGGGAAGAGTGTGGCCAGCAGGTCAAAGGAGGTCATTCTCCCCCTCTACTCTGCACTGGTGAGGCCACAACTGGAATACTGTGTCCAGTTTTGGGCTCCCCAGTTCAAGAGGGACAGGGAACTGCTGGAGTGAGTCCAGCAAAGGGCAACTAAGATGATTAAGGGACTGGAGCATCTCCCTTATGAGGAAAGGCTGAAGGAGCTGGGACTCTTTAGCCTGGAGAAGAGAAGGTTGAGGGGAGACCTGATTAATGTTTACAAGTAT
This sequence comes from Rynchops niger, assembly GCA_013400035.1. Lineage (NCBI taxonomy): Eukaryota > Metazoa > Chordata > Aves > Charadriiformes > Laridae > Rynchops > Rynchops niger. The sequence continues at coordinate 107,064 of VXBH01001548.1, read as the reverse complement.
CTAAAGGGTGGGCTGAAGGAGGATGGAGCCAGGCTCTTTTCAGTGGTTCCCAGTGACAGGACGAGGGGCAATGGGCACAAGTTGGAACACAGGAAGTTCCGTTCAAATACACGGAAGAACTTCTTTACGGTGAGGGTGACAGAGCACTGGAACAGGCTGCCCAGGGAGGTTGTGGAGTCCCCTTCTCTGGAGATTTTCAAGACCCGCCTGGATGCATTCCTGAGTGATGTGCTCTAGGCAACCCTGCTTTAGCAGGGGACTTGGACTAGATGATCTCTAGAGGTCCCTGCCAACCCTGAAGATTCTGTGATTCCTTGGCTAATATACTCTCTCAGTCCCATTTAGTCTGAATTTCTTTCTTTCATTCTTTCTTAAGTGTTTATTATATCAGTAGCTCATTTAAAACCAAACATTATTGTTTACCAGTTTTCCTATATTCCTAATATTGTCATAGAACTTTTATATTTAGTCTTGGTTTTGTTCCTTCTTTCTTGGTGTGTGGTAGAACAGGAATTACTTGTAGAAACTATTCTTCACCAATTTCAAA
>VXBH01001548.1:90676-106497 GCA_013400035.1 Rynchops niger | reverse complement strand
ATATTGATTTTTTTTTAAGATCTGCCCTACATTTTTTTGATGATTCAGAACTCTCATATCTTCATCCCTGCAGAACAAGTCATCCCAAACCACATGCTGTTCTTTCCTTTTTTCATCTTCCCAAAGTCCTCAATTCAAATAACTCTATTATCAAATTTTCACTGTCACAAGCCTGCTTCCATTTTGGTGTAGATGGAGCTAGGAAGAAATGCCATTCCTTCTCTAATGTCTCCAGCTATACCTACAATTCATAATCGGTGTAAGGCCCTCTTCCAGGCACCATTTCCTCAATTATTCATCAACTATCCAACAATCTCTGCTTGTTGGTGTTATCTTGAGAGCAGGCCCACAGAAAAGTACTTCGGGCTACTGGTGGATGAAAAGCTGGACATGAGCCAACAATGTGTGCTTGCATCCCAGAAGGCCAATTGCATCCTGGGCTGCATCAAAAGAACCATGGCCAGCAGATCCAGAGAGGTGATTCTCCCCCTCTGCTCTGCTCTTGTGAGACCCCACCTGGAGTACCGTGTCCAGCTCTGGAGCCCTCAGCACAAGAAGGACATGGACCTGTTGGAGCGGGTCCAGAGAAGGGCCACAAAGATGATCAAAGGGCTGGAGCTCCTCTCCTATGAAGTCAGGCTGAGCGAGTTGGGGTTGTTGTTCAGCCTGGGGAAGAGAAGGCGCCTTTGAGACCTTATAGCCGCCTTCCAGTACCTGAAGGGGGCCTACAGGAAATCTGGGGAGGTGCTGTTTGCAAGGCCATGTAGCGATAGGACGAGGGGTGATGGTTTTAAACTAGAGCAGGGTAGGTTTAGATTAGACATTAGAGAGAAGTTTTTTACAATGAGGGTGGTGAGACACTGGAACAGGTTGCCCAGAGAGGTGGTGGAGGCCCCATCCTTGGAGACATTCAAGGCCAGGCTGGATGGGGCTCTGAGCAACCTGCTCTAGTTAAGATGTCCCTGCTTACTGCAGGGGATGTGGACTAGATGGCCTTTAAAGGTCCTTTCCAACCCAACACATTCTTGTGATTTTATGATTCTATGATTTCAGACTGTCCTCCCATTAAGTTCAACAGTCTATTACAGCTTAAACTGCAGACTATCTCCTCTTACCCCTATTTCATTTGCAGTCATAAAGGCCACAACAAAGGTTCCTACACAACTCTATTCTTGATGCTTTGTGCAGGCTACTACCTCTGCCCTGGCAGGCATGTAACCAGAATGTCCACACAGCGTGTCAACTTCACTGCCATGATTCCCTGGCATAACAGTCCCAAGTGTGCATATGCCTGGCAAGAGAAATCTCCCCTCTCCCCATCCCACCAACCGCTATAGACCACATCATCCTATTGGGATCCCTGAGAATAAAGCAGTATTTTGGGGGCAGGAAAATGCAAGGCTGTGGCTTGGTGTGGAAGTCTCGCTGACTTGAAAAGGATAATCATAAAATCCCTGAGTCTTATCCATAAAAGCCTCTTGCCAATGGTTGTCATTCTATAAGACCAAAGAGGACAAAAAAATACAAGCTTCTTTAAATTTCTGTTGGAAAGTAGATAAATGCAACACAAAATAAGAAGACAGACTTGACAAGAATAATATTTTCAGAAGATTTTACAAAAAACTAAGGTGACATTTTGACATAACAGCTAGGAGCACTTGCAGATTTTCCATAGTCCTCTCACCGTCCAACTTTGCTGTACAGAATTTAACCTCATTATGTAACTTTTTCAGTGCCTTATGTATTGTTTATATTTTTAAGAACTTCATTCACAAATAGATGCTAATATGCTTCCACCCACAAAAAATTCATGTCTATCAACTCTGGGCTTAAACATACCAAAATGGATGGTTTGTGGGATTTGGTGGTGGCTCTTTTTTTTTTTTTTTTTTAGGATATCCTTTATCTCTCTCATCCCTTTCATTAGGAAAACTGTTAAGTTTTGTTACCTAGACATCTGTTTCTCCGAGATGGCATGCCAAAAATGAAATATCAGGAATCTTAAGCCTGTATGTCTTTAAAATCATCTTATTAGGAATCTATCAAACTACCTGGAGAAAAAATCACCTTGATTTATAATTCAGCTAAAGAATTTTGTGACTTGGCTTTAAAGCAGATCTAATGTTCAGCTAAAGAGGAAAAAAAAGTGTATTCTCATTTTCATTATGTGTAGCTATTCATTTTATTGTCAGCTGTTTATATACCATTCTGCACAATAAGTTTAATCATAAAATAAACTACTGACTAGATCAAGAGACTCCATACCCAGATGCAGACAGGAAAAAAGTAATAAAAGCCTGTGAAAATACAACTTCTTCAATTGTAATAAGATGAAAAATTCCAGTACTGTGGGAAAATTAATTCCACCTGTAGAGCAATGTTTTTCCTAAGGAATCTAATCACTGTGTCTAGGCACACAGGCACATAACAGCAACGGTCTGAAAATAAATTGCACTCAAATATCTCTGGAACAATCTCAGTCTTACGACACATTTACTGTTTAATATTCTAGCCATAAGGAAGCTGACTGGAAGTCTTGGATACTCATTTTCCAGGAATAATTTTGTTTACTTGATATAGATATGGTCAGAGAAGAACTGCACATCTTGTACTCTCTGTTACAAGGGTTAGTCACAGACTGCAGCAAGTGTATCACAGCACAGACTGAGCTGTGACTGTGGTGAACAGCTCATCACAGCCTGAGTGTGAAGGGGAGCTGCTCACTTCACTGGCTATTGGATGAAGGGAAGGAGGAAAAGCCATTCCTTCCAGAAAACCATGGCTCAGATCCAGTAGAGTTGTACTATTTTAGTTCTATGCAGTCTTAAGAAACAAGTTTACTGTCTGAGAAACTACACAGCTATTTTTAAGCTTTATTCCTGTGTTTTTAGGACATCATTATATATTCTTATATCTTTGTATGTGGGTATGTATAAAATACATAAAACCACAGTGTCTAGAAGTTATTGGGTAAAATCTTAGAGGGAACACAGGCTGAAGATTTAAGTATCATTAACACAATGCTAAAGTTGCTGCTTATGGTAAAAATCTAATAGCTCCATACAAATCTAAGAAAAATACAGTTTGGGAGCAGGCATACCTTTAATGTTGCTGGCTCTTCCCTGTACTGCACTATTGTAGCAGGAACGCAGATCCTATCCAGGAAGGTCTGTGCAGATCAGGTATACCTGGGGAACACCAGAGGCAAGTTTCTGCTGCATATACAGAATTTTATGTTGTTATGTATAAAATAGAATCATAGAATCATAGAATTGTTAGGGTTGGAAGGGACCTTAAAGATCATTTAGTTCCACCCCCCTGCCATGGGCAGGGACACCTCCCACTAGATCAGGTTGCTCAGAGCCCCATCCAGCCTGGCTTTGAACACTTCCAGGGATGGGGCTTCCACCACCTCTCTGGGCAACCTGTTCCAGTGTCTCACCACCCTCATGGTGAAGAACTTCTTCCTAACATCCAGTCTGAATCGACCCATCTCTAGTTTTAATCCATTCCCTCTAGTCCTACCATTACCTGACATCCTAAAAAGTCCCTCCCCAGCTTTCTTGTAGGCCCCCTTAAGATACTGATACGCCACTATAAGGTCTCCTTGGAGCCTTCTTTTCTCCAGACGGAACAATACCAACCCTCTCAGTCTGTCCTCACAGGAGAGGTGCTCCAACCCTCTGGTCATCCTTGTGATGGACATGCTCCAGTGTGTCTGATCATCCTTCTCTGGACACACTCCAGCATGTCCATATCTTTCTTGTAGGAGGGTCTCCAGAATTGGACGCAGTACTAACAGTTAGTGATGATGGTGTTACTTCAGTCCTAACCTCCAGTATTGTGTGTCAAACTAAGCAACTGTTTTGGACTTAATTTTAGGAAGGTTTAGGCGTTTAATGGGAGTGAGTAGAGCTGTTGTGATATATGTAGGCATCTAACTTAATACACTTAAATATAAGACAGCACTTTCTGGGACAGAAAAGTCTTAAAACTCTTATCCTCAATAGGCATCCTGTATCAAGTGTACCATCATTCCTTACCTAGAAATTTCCATATGCTGAGGAAAATTCTTCAGCTGGAGATTGAAGCCCTATGTCCTCATCTTACAGTACCAGGTGATACTAAACAAGAAGGCAGGGGGAAAAGTTTGCTATAAGGTTATTAATGAGAAATGTTATATTAGAAATATGTAAGTTAGGAACGTATTTTACTGATTTTTTTAGCAAATCAATGTGTGATGCTCAGAAGTGGAACAGTTTTCTGCTTGACAGAGTTGACTATGACGTGTGGTCCACAAGCTTTCACATATTCATGTTTGTGGGTCTGAGGTAAGGAGGAGAATAAATCATTTCCATCCCTTTCCAGTTAATGAGTACAGGCTTTGAGAACATTCGACTTTGTGTAGAAAATAGCATGCACAGTGGGTCACATGCAGCAAAACAAACAGTTCTATGCCTTCATTTTGCAATACCTGAATTGTTATATTTAAAGAACAATGCCTGCAACCATCCTACTGAGGCCCTACAAGTTATTCACTACACCTGAGTAACTCCATCTCTTGCTCTTCACATTGTATGAAAGAAGTAAACTTGTGTTAGAAGACATGGCTCCCTTCAACAGGAAAAATGTGTAATTTTGTTATCCAGAAAAGTGCAACAGGAACCCTCCTGTGGATCTTGATCACATTTTGACCAACACCACCTCCATGTATAGAAAAGACAACACTCCTTGGTTAACAGTCCCTCAAAAACCGTAATGTTCAGAGTTCCTGCTTGCAAAGGAGGCATGTACAGCCAGAACTTGGCTGAATTATGCCTTTATATTTACCTCTGGGAAATAAAGTAAAGCTGTGTAAAATAGTAGTATCCAAGTTATTATTGCCAAAATAAAGTGCATTTAACAGTTTGTAAGGTAAAAATTATTTCACTCTAAAATCCTCATCTATCATCCCTCCCTACCATGCCTTCCTTTTATAGGGAGGTGTAACTACACAATATGAACTGGTGAGATAAAACTTAAGTCTATCTATGTGGCTTGTTAGGACCAGTTTAGGCCTTTAGCCTCTGACCGCTTGTACTATAACTTATCACAAGCTCCACAGTCTTTGTCCGTTCAGAGCAGCTGTACCTTTTTGGGTCTTCAGTCATCTCCTGACACTTCCTTCTTGCTTCCCAGCTTCTGTAATGCATATGAACCTCACCCACATAAGTTCTTGACCATAGAAAATCCAGCAGGAGTTCTACAGTTCCCTGTTTCTAACTTCAAGTCATTTTACACTACAGTTTCCCACTCTGCTACCTTGCATGAAACCAAGCCCAGCAAGAGAAATGCCTGCTGTGGGACTAATTCCTTGCATGGCTTTGCAGAGAAGACCAGGGTGAATCTTAATACTGTGTCCATGGAATGGCTTTGGAGTGGTCTGTGAAGAGTGATTTTGATGAAGAAGGAGTCTTAAATGTCTGTACTGAGAAGCCCTTGATGCTTCAGTTTGCACTCTTTGTGGTCCAGAAAGCGTGAGACACGGCTGTATCACTGGCTTTGGTTGAGACCTAGCTGGCTTAGGAAAAGCATCAGGAATGAGATATTCAGACTGCCTGTAGGAAAGGTGAGCCCCAGCTGATGGGTAGCTCTAATCTTTTTTAACTAATTTTTGGCATTGCAACAGCAGGATCACTCCCAATGGGGTGACCATGGGGTGACAATCATGCAGAGTCAGTGGCTATCAGAAGGACAACCTAACAACAACAACAACAGAGGTCACAGAGAGTTCTTTACTAGTTTTTTTCTGCTTTCTTTCAGCCCATAATGGGTATGTAATCATTTCTCGTATCTGGTAATAAGTGCAAAAAGTATAGCAGCAGTTTAGGGCAAGATCTGATTGTCTGCTTAGCATGATCCAGCCTACAGGATGGTCAAAACCTGAATGGCATGTTCTGAATGCAAATGCAAGGGGTATCACCAAGGTTAATGAGTGCTGGAAATGTGTTCCAAGACATACATCAGGAGCTGGTCAGCTATTGGGATAGTACAACGATGGGAGTGGAACACAAAATCCAGTCCAGAATCTGTATTGTATGATTTAGGACAAAGAGAGGAAAAAGTTCTCATTAAATCATACACTAAAGTGTAAATTCTTAGATTCAGATGAGATTAAATGATGCCAGATTAAATCTTTTTTTCCATGCTAGGGTTGTATCTCACTTTCATGCTTTGTTACTACAGCAGGCTGTAGGTTTTGCCATGCAGTAATCAAGGGGCAGAGCTCACCTGTTTTACTAGGGAAGCCAAAGTAATTTGTTTACTTCAATAGGCCATGGCAAAAGACTATTGTGTGGATTACCAGGGAATACTTCAAACAACCCTTCCCTTCAGGACAAGATACAAGAGGCATGTTTATCTACTTTTCATACTAATTTTTTAATAATTTCTTAGCCTTTGCAGCTAATGCACCATAGTAAAATTTTACTGACTTCACAATTTACCTCAAAAATATCACTCATTAAAGAATAAAGTCTAGTATAAAAAGAGTGGAAAAAAACCACTGTGCTTATGGAGAAAAATGGTCTATTTGTAAGGAGCCTGCATGTTGTCTGCAAAGGGCAATCCTGTCTCAATAATGTCCTAGAGTATTAAGGAAGTGTCAACAAGCATGTGAAAAAGGGACGCTCATGAATATAATGTGTTTCTGCACCAAAAATTGCTAAGAAACTATGCTACCACTGACCTGGAGGGAACGGAACTGAAAGCTAGTTAAAGGATAAGAAGCACAGGATAGAAAGCAAAGCTGAACAGTCACTTTTTAGGCTAGAGATGAGTCAGCAGTGTTGTCGCCCCAGGGATCAGTGCTGGCACTGGTGTTATTCTGGGAGATGGGATTGAGTAGTAACATCTTTTGCAAGGACTTGATGAACGTTTGTTGAAGGATGTTCTGAGTCACCAAGCTGTAGCATGCCTAGCATGCTGTAGCATGCTAGTGCTTCCCCACGTCCTAAAAATGGGACCTAACCCCACGCTTCTGCCTTTCCCTCTGGAGGCAAAGGAACAGCTGAGCACCCCTGCTTGTTAGACCAGCTGCCTCTACATCAGAGGAGATGTGGGAATGGAGACATGTTCTCCCTTCGTGCCTGTGTGAAGCCCGGCACAGGGCTGGATAGTGCTGTATGACACAGTTTCTGTCTTAGTGATGTCTAGGACTTTCATCCCAGGATAGTGTGGCTCCTCAGAGACCCTGGGTTCTGGGGGGTTCAAGGATGGCTGCAGCGCTTCTTGCTTCTCAAGTCCTATGGGGCGTATTTAAGCCCAACTGCCCTGGCAGTCCTGAGTTTGTTCCCAGTTTAGCAATCATTTGAATTCCTACTTAAGGAGAACGGTTTCCTGTCCAGATGTATTTAAAGGCAATCTTAATTTTGCAAGCTTGTAGAGACTATATTTTTCTCATTGAGATCTGCAACAAGGCAGCTTTGCTATCTGTGTGGACTGCTAGGCAGTCAGAGCTCCACGCAAAGTGTATTTCCTTCTGCTAGAGTTAAGGAACTGGTAACAGCTAAGAAACTTTAATCTCCAAAATATTTTCTTAAGACCATTGTGTCCTGCAGCAACCGTCATGGACACAAGCCATTGTCCAGCAGTCCCTTTGCTCACAATATTACCAATACCCCTTAAACACACCAAGAAGAAATAAATTCCAGCATAATTAATATTTTACTAATCATTAGAAAGTTTTCAATGTTGAGGAACTCTACATCAGAAATACTAATTTCCTACTTCTGACCCAAGTCATGTGCTTTCCCAACCCACTTTATTAACTGCTTTGTTACCCCAGACATAAAAAGACAACACCATTTTAGCCAATTGCAAAGACGTTTTTAAAAACAGTTCACCAAATAAATACAATGAACACTGCAGAGTTATGCAAGTCAGTAACATAGTAATGTTCCAGCTCCACATTTTCTCAATTGTGCTATTCTTAAAAAACAAAAATAGTTAAGCAGACCCTGTGGCCTGGCTTTAAAGCTAAAATCTGTCATTGAGAAGTTACAAGCCACGTCCATAATCCAAAGAGCACAGGAAGTCTGCAAGCAAAGATCACTCCCCAGGGTGATCCTCCACAAAGGAGGTAAACTCTGAGTGCTTCTTCAGCGCTAACACAGCCTCTCTCCCCTCTACTTTTGCTTCCATCCAAAGCCCTTTGCTGGAAACAGAGGCTGGGATAGTTGCTTTTCAAAAGAAGGTTATTAGTATTACACTTACAAAGGTGAGCCTGCACAGCTCTAGAAACGCTACCAGCGTGTTTCTAGACCACCTGAAATAGGTCTAAACTCTCAAGTTCAGGAAGCAGCTGGAATCAGAATAGTTTCTTTATCCAAAGACGGTTAAAAGGAAAAGCATTAGAAGATAAAAGTAGAACACAACAAAAAAATCCATTATTATTCTCAGTAACACTGAACTAAGGCATTGGTCATAAATAATGACCGAATCATTGAAAATCCATTTGGAAAGTCAGAATCCTCTGTGGTTTACCCTCACACACAACATCTTTCATACGAAAATTTCAGTGCAGTCTAATTCCAGACTAAATCATATGACAGGTTTTACCTAATTCTGTCTTCAGTAATATTAAATATATTACCTTCATGGAGTAATCCATCTTATCTAAGCCAGTTAAAACAACATGAAGAATTTGGTTCTACTTGAAACAAGTGTTCCTCTGCATATTTCAATTATGCAGCACTTCAGTGACATACAGGTTGTCCAGGCATAACCCTTGAAGATCATGAAAACATTAAAATCAGTGCTACAACTGTGTATAAGGACAGTTTCATGATTTGTTTTGATGAACAATCACATTACCAACAGTTTGCTCAGCAAGCAGGTAGTAGTAGTGCTCATAGAGCTCAGTCTGGGTTTCTCCTGTCAAAATTGTTTGTAAAACACCCATACTTTTTATTTCCTTCATCTGTTATCAACAATGCCTGGCATACTCTTTGAATTTTAAATTTACTGCTTGCCTTTCTTTTTTATTCCAGTACTGGAAAGAAAACCACCATCAACTGCCTTGCCATTTTTCAGTCAAAAAAAAGCATTAGGGATTTCTTTTTGAATTTTCATTAATGTCTAAAATTTTGATTAAAAAGTGAGATCACTGTATAAACCAAAGTAACAGTTTTACATTTCTGGTAAAAATGCAACTTACTGTCAGATTTCAAATTGACTTAAGCTCTACTTCATCACAGTTATACTCTCTTTAGCTTAAAGTCATTAACTAACATTCCCGGTAGGATTTTTACATCGATTTGAAACACAAGTTAGAGCCTGCCATCCTAACCACTGTTGTTATCAATCTTAATCATCCCTGATAGCATACAAGTACGGCCTCTTCTCAGCCAATGGCAGCTCCAGGCTTTGGCACTGACATTTTGCAGGGCTCAGCTAAACACATGCTCCATCCCAACAATGCCAACAGCACAGCTCCCATTTGCTTCAAGTCAAGGATCACTGAGCTACAATGAAGGTTGTGTGGGTTTTTTTTTTTAAATCCTTCTCAAAATGCTTTTTATGGCCAAGCACGAGTTCAGCCTGCCTGTGCTGTGGGCTGGCTAGCAGTTGCGAACGGGGAGTTGGATAACCACAGCCAATATGTAAAGCCCGGCTTTTGCTCAGGAAGGCTGACAGTTTTCCAGCGTCTGCTGCTGGGAAAGTTGCAGGCTGCTCCGAGGTTGGCACAGGGCCAGCAGAGCAAAACTAACACTCACTAGCACACAAACTAACCAGCACAACTAAAAGCACACGCTCGTTTCCGCGTGCAGCCGGCAACACCCTGTGCAGCCACCACCAGTCCAAGGCAGAGGGAGTGAAAGGACCAAATCCTCCTTCCCACCTCCCCTCTTTCCACCTCCCACTGATCTGTCAGGCACGGGCTCATGGCCACTGCAGAGCGTTTTTGGCAGCTCTGGAGGGAGTGAGAAATGGCAGCAGCTGGGAGCACACAGACGCCATGTCACAGTCTTCCTTCTCCTCTTCCTCCCTGCTCCTGTGGCCTGAATTGCAGAGCACACTAGAGTCGGATGCTCAGTTTGGCCCACTGGTCTTCAGTTAGGCACAGACCACAGGCTCTGGGAGCAGCTCTGCAGTGCCCATTACAGATATTCTTAGGGGTTCATGCTGAATAAACTGCATTTTCAGTGACTGTCAGTACACACACAGATACATAGGAAACGTCTCTCAAGATGGACGCAGACTCAGAAGCTACCCAGTGGTGTTCTAATACTGCCATCACATGCCACTCATATGGACAGACAGGATGCTGCACACTGTGTGCACCAGGCAGAGCCAGAGCTTTATTCGTGACTGTCACCTTAGCAAGCAGGTATCAGACTTTTGTTATGTAAGGATTTGGTTTCTGTTTTTAAAGTCTTCATTTTCCTATTCCTCACTCCATTTTGCTCCTTGCACTTACTCTTTTAAAAAAAGACTGAAACTTTCTGCCCTTTGTCACAATTTTCTCCTCTTCCTTGAGCTTCACCTGCCTCATTTTCTTCTGGGAGACACTTTTACTTACCATGAAAAAGCACGTAAGTAACAAAGATGTTCACTACAGGAAATTTTCCTCTTCGGTCAATAAACAGGCAGATAACTTTATCAAACAGATTTACATACTGTTTCTGTTGTCTAGAAGACCCTACTCCAGCAAATATAAATAATTTCAGTCACAGAAGCATTAACTTTAAAGAGACACATTAATGTATGACATAGAAGTGCTCTCAAACTTGGGGACCATGCACCACTCTGAACTGCATCCCCTTTTGAGGACCTTTCACCACCTGGACCTGCACTGGAAGGGGAGAAAGTAAACCTTCTGCATGTGTGACCTGTATACCATGACCAAACTCCACCAAACCTCAGAGATAGGCTTCAGGCTGATGAACTTATGCCCAAAACCTGCTGGACCACAGATGCTTGTCAATACACAGGCATGCTCTGAATAATTTTGCCCACTATATGATTTATACAAGGCTAAGGAGAAGAAACAGGAAAAAAAAAAAAAAGAAAAGAGAAAAAGCAGGTTTTTTCCTAAAGTTGAAGGACAATCTCTCCAGTCCTATGCCTGGGAATGGCAGTCCTCTTTGAGGTCTATCTCAAAATCTGCTTCTGGATCTAAATATCTGTTTATTCATCTCAGATTCTAATTGAAATCAAATGTTTCATTTCCTAAATCACACACTCTGGGACTGAACTATCACTTCAAATGTAGGATGTCAGAAACATTTATTTTACACCTATAGAAAAGGTATCTGGGCTCTTCCTTCACTTGCAAGGCTCCAGAGGCACAGCTGCGTCAAGACAGGGACCTGAGCACAGCCCAGCATCCTGCGGCACTGAAGGTAGCTCCTGGGTGGGTTCCCATGTTCCGTGAAGGCTGAGGAGACCTTGGTGGCACCTCTGGGGAGGCCTCAGCCCCACAGGCTGTCAGCGAGGCTGCAGGTAGCTTGTGCAGGAGCAGCGTGGCTTCCAGGAGAGTGGAAGAGCGCAATTTTTCCATAAAAATGACAAAACTCTCCTCCAAGTTGCAGAGTACGTGATTCTGGGAGAGGAAGAGCTTGGGTTACATTGTGGTGCCATGGTGTGAGTACAGTATACAGACAGTCAGCTAAGAATTAAAAGCAGTCACTTGCTGGAAACTAGTTCTTCAGTGTGTGTTGTCTAATACATACGCCTGCAATGTATGATTGAAATTCTCCCTCACCTCCACAGCCAAGTCTCCTGGACAGGTTAGGACTTGCAGGCCATGAGGACTGGAAAGCACAGACTGTGCGCATTGTGTACTTGTGCACATACAGGCAAAGAGACGAGGGAAAGGAAAAAAGACTTCTCTGAGCAGAACTTCTGACCTAGACTAACCATTTTAAGCCACTTTGTAAAAAAAGATTAAACCAAATTCAGCAGAAATTCCAATATCCATAAAGCAAGAAGTCCAAAGCTGGACATTGGGCTTGTGTACACTACAAACGTGAAGGAAAGGGGTGAATGGGCCGTTCCTGCTCGTTTCTTGCCTATGTGTTCACAATGTAGTATCCAAAACCTTTCCACTTTTCTTGGAAGAACCAGGAAACAAATCAATCAAGTAGGAGTCAAGATAAAGCAGATTACGCATGCTGTTAAATACACAACCTGCTGATGGCCTCCATATGCTTAAAAATGGCCAGGGACTGGAAGGACTGGGTTGGATTCACAGACAGGTAGCAACGTGCCATTTTTTAAGAGGGAGCTTTGGAAACAAAGACCTGTTCAGGGATCTAGGTTATCCCCATTCTTCAGAGACCCTCAGGTCCTTCCCAGACAGACGTTCAAGCAGGATCCCCATAACAGACCACCTTACCTTGGCATCCTCTGAACTGCTGCGTCGAGCGCATCCTTACAGCCGTGAGCTCCAGCATCCACCACCTCCTCGGGAGGGCTCCTCGCTGATCGGTACAAACGCCGCCTTCAGCCATGACTTTTGTACCTCCCTTAGGGGTGTGGGTGCCACTTTTCCTCAGTCTCACTGGCTATTTTGGAGTAGCTGGCGTTCCTGATTGTGGTATTTCACGGTACCTCCTGGGTACAGAGATTACACCACCACAGGAACAGGCTGTACCAGGCTCTCCCTGCTCTCCTTTACCTCACGACCTGGTGTTGGGGAATTTACTCCTTCTGAAGGTGAGAAAGGGGGCTCCGAACTCTGCAGCAAGAGGGAGAATAGCTTTTATCCCCTCAGCAGACTGCAGTGGGGCTTTTAAACCGTACATCTGCTGATGCAGTACTGCAAGTGTGCCATTAGCTACTTGCACCAGTGTAAAAAAAGGACTGCCAGGCTCCTGCAAGGATGTGGAGAAGCTGGCAGCAAGAAGAGGGTGAGGGAAAGGCAGGAGCAACAAGGTACCCTCACCAGGAGGGATGAGCAAGGCAGGGAAGAGGTGGGGAAGAGCTGGTTCTCATGGAGTGCCTCAGGAGCCTCCTCAGGGTGCAAGAAATATCACTGGATCTCCCAAAAGGACTGAGGAGGGATTTTAGGGATTCATGGAGTCCTGTGCCTGAGGATACAGAGAATTCAACCAGGAAGGGAATAGAGAGGGCAGAGTTTTTTTCCTTAGATGAAGCAGACACAAGTGCCACATGAATGCCATGGAAGCGAAACTTTATTGTTTCTGCACTATTGCTAGAGGAAAGTTAAGTGAAAAAGTTATATTTGCTCTTTATTTAAGAAAAGACTCTTCACCTCTGGTGTGAAGTATGTTGACTCCTGCAAGCTGTTTCTGCTCTTCTGCGTTTATAAGTTCAAGGCTAATATATCCTGAAATAATTTGTTCCCTTTACAATACAAGTACTCTTCATTAAAGTCTATACTGAAGAATTACGCCAGCAGACTTTCTGTTCTGGAGCTTGCCACTAGCACACTGGCTTTTCCCTAAGCTCTCTGGCTCAGCAACTTTATGCCACATGCAGCAATTGCAAGTATTAATAAGGAGTAGGCAGAGTGCTTCATCTCCCTTGGCAGGGTTTTCAACATCAAGCCAATATCAGCAGACGCACAACTAGCCACTGTAAAAAAGAAACTTNNNTGTTTCTCCTGATAGGTGAAATGAGAAACCCACTGCAGTGTTTAGGAAGGAGCCAGGGTACTTGTTTTATGGCTATGACCTCCATTGCTGAGAGGACTCAGAGCAAGCAACCTGGTGCGGATGCCCTGCTCCAGGGCTGGCAGTGGAGGGAAGGCAACAGGCATGGGCCAAGGATCACACGGCAAAGTGCGGCGGAAGACTGTGTCTCTTCACCTAGGCAGACAGGACACACAACCTGGCCCTTATTCTTAAAACATGGTTCTCAGATCACCAACCTTTGGCTCTCCATATTCACCTGGCATTCTGGGTTACAAGCATAGAGCTACTGGCTGGGTCAGGAGACTGTTTCTCCCTGCCCAAAAAAACCAAGGTGCATAAGTACTGATTAAGGTACTCATGGAGGCAGAAATGGAAATTGGAACTGAATCAATCCATCAGGGCTCTGCTATTCTGCTACTCTATTATCATCTAGCTTCAGTGCCTTTAGTCTTTACACAGGAAAGAGTCCCTACTGACTTTTGCCAAATACGTACAGCTGGCCGCCATCTCTATAGAGAAACAGACTTAAAATATATATCTAAAATAATGGAACAAGATATGCTTTTTTTTTTTTTTCGTAAAATATAAATGTGGATCACAAACCAGGATTTATTTCAGCACCTCTCCGTGTATGTCAGAATACTCATCCAATGAGTTTATAGTTCCAAAAATAAGGTGTACTTAAATTCACTATGAATTACTGTGATTATGACAAAAGCCTTTCAGGAAAACTTTGCCCAGGCATACCCACTAGCAAAGCTTCATTCTTCATTTTAAGACATTAAAAGGTTCCTTTCTTATTACAAAAATGTATGCATTCTGGAACAACATGTTTTCATCTGAAACTAATGAAAAGGAGATCTCACTTCCCCATTGTCTAAAACCACATTCCTGTTTCTATATATTACTGTTCTGTAATTTTAGAAAGGATTAACTTTACACAGCCTGTTTCATGAGTATCCATATATTCACTTGCAACCTTCTGTAGTATGAAACATCTTGGGTAATAAACCTTGAGATATTTGGGCTGAAAATGGAGGAGCCAACTCAACCAGAACTACAGCTGTGCTGCTGGAACCACAGCAATAAAAGCACACTATACATCCCTTCAGTTTTCTTTCCCTTGAATCCACTTTCAGGAAATTTGTTGACCTAAAAATTTAATTTACCTGAGTCATGTTTTTTCAATATTTTGCCTGTTTAGGTGTGATGTCTTTGTGCTACTGTATTTGGGTCCTGCTCTAACGAATAGCTCCAATCATATTTCTATGGGCAAATGCTCCTGAAATGTGTCTGGCTGTGGCTGATATTTCTCACAGGGATTGTGTAGCAAAATCAAGTCTTAACAGACTCTGTTTTTTCCATATTCATATCCTCAAGGTATAGCTATTCTATAATCTTATTAAGATATTCTCTTTTGCTGTGTGTTACATCATTTAATGTCCTGGTGCACTAAGTGTGCCCCTTATTGGGAGGGTCACCAACATTTAACATAAATATTTCACCATTAATATTTTCCTTTAAAATGCTATGCATTTTTAAAAGCTCTTCTTCTCCCAAATTAGGTAATTAATGTTTGCTTGATGCTTTTTCTAATAGATTTTAAGAAGGAACTGATTTCCTTACAGTCATCCTCATTTTGTTAAACACGGTTCTGCTTTCTGAGTGTATGTATCCAAGTATTAATCATTTCACGTAGGACCTGGTTGAGTTAACAATAGAAGTTCACAACTTTCATTCAAAATAACCTTATGATAGATTTTCTAACCCAGTTCCAGAGTAATGTTATGCAATGGGTTTTTTTTTTTTTGCTAATCAGAAATATGATTCTCATTCTATCAAATATATATTGGTATAAGGGAAATTTAATATCCAAATCTTAGTCTCTAGTTTTGTGGAATGTCTCCAGAGATGGGGCATCTACCTCCTCTCTATTCCAGTGTTTCGCCACCCTCAGAGTAAAAAATTTCTTCCGTATATCTAGTCTGAATCTACCCTTTTTCAGTTTAAAACCATTACCCCTTGTCTTATTGCAACAGGCCCTGCTGAAAAGTTTGTCCCTATCTTTCTTACAAGCCACCTTTAAGTACTGAAAAGCCACAAAAAGGTCTCCCCAGAGCTTCCTCTTCTCCAGGCTGAACAACTCCAACTCTCTCAGCCTTTTCTCTTAAGAGAGTTTCA